>NQLW01000015.1:1107746-1129864 GCA_002312845.1 Kalanchoe fedtschenkoi | reverse complement strand
TTGCAAGTTCATCAAGTATCTAACCTAGTACAAAAAAACTCAGTTTTTACTATGCTACAACTACAAACAAAACCTTAGATTTATTCTCATCTTACTACTCTCATTTGAGGCTCCCTGGTCATCCAATATGCTAAACTGAATATTTACCATTCGGTTTGGACCTTTGTGGATTTTCTGCGACTTGAATAGAAATTAAACACAGGCTAAATAGTGTGTCATTCAATATGCTTAATCAACTTAGCAAATATGATCCATCACACCCATATATTATTGTTTGTTTTGCGATTTTATCCTTGACACGGCTCAGATACAACGAGTTAAGCGAGAACATCGCGAGAGAAAACATGATTTTATCCTTGTGGTTAAAACTTCAGAAAAGAAAAAGAAAGAAAAAATTCCAGTATTCCAATGCCTAGAAATTCTGATATGCTCTGAGCCTCCTTCAGTTTAGAGCATTGGATGCTGGTACTTGTATGATGAAAATAAGTTAAAACAAAGTATGAGATAGATATGATGATGCTTACCTATACCCATGATGAATCATGAGACGTCTCAGAAATCCATCTCCACTAAGAAATTTCCCAATAATCGAAAGTCTTTTGTGGCGCTTATTTTTCCATCCGCGCTGTACATGAAAAAAAAAGAAACAGTTAATGGAAGGAATCTTTTTTAACTTTTTATGTGAATATCAAAATCAAGTCAAGAATCTGTCGTAATACATATGACGTCAAATTTTATTACAACGACAAGGAAGTGGGTTCTAGCCATTAGCATCCCCCAAATTAAGTAAAGCGAAAAAGCTGTAATTGAGGCTCCCACCCAGTTCGAACTCGACCATTGGTTGAGCACTGGAAAAAGTATAGAGTATATGAGGAGCTAAGATTGATATGTATTCATGGATTCTTACCCATCAAATTTCAAATCCGTATAAATAAGTGCACTCCTAAACATACATTTAAAGACTAAAGAAAGACTATGGAAAGAATAAAAGTATTCAGTGCACAAGCGCGCCAGAATCCGCTATTGAAATTAAACTACTTAAAAAAAAGAGCAACTGCAGAATACTAAATAACATTGTTCAAAGAAAATATAAAAACTAATCCAGACAGCGACCTATGAAAGTGCAATCTTTTAACCATAAATACGAAGCTGGTAATTAACGGAGCTTGAGCCCGTTAAAGGTGGCAGCTGTAGCTCAATCAAACTCTGATCACCGCGAACCAAGCAACCACACAGATAAGTAATCTACTTTTCACATACTGTCAAAAAAGGGCAGGTAACCTTTCCACTGATGCGAATCCGTGAAGATAAAACCTCAAGATCATAAATCCCAAGCAGTCATACATAATCTGAAATCCATTTCTTTTAACAACTAAAAATCAATATACGAAACCCGCAAAAAAGCCCTATCATCTGAAGTAAAATGCTCCGCACACACATTGAATCTCAAAATCCGTAACCAAATATGCAAACAAACCGAATCTGCACCTCGTGTGGAATTACATTCATGTCAGCAGTAGCCCATCAAATATGGAATAAAAAGAAGTACAAGCAAATCGCACAATACAAACATTAAAAGAAAGCAAGGTAACTCAAACATGTAGTTGATCACCGAACCAAACAAAATGAGCAGCCTCAGAACTGCTGATAAGAAATTTATCAACTTTTTAATCCCCATATTTTTAAAAAATAATAATAACAAAAATCATTAAAAAAAACTGTCCGTCTCAGAAACCAAGAATTTCAGCCACAATCAACCAAATTTAGACATGATCACAGTAACAGCTTACTAACCATCAGACAAATTTATTCAGAATCCACACACAACCTTGACTCTAATTGACCACCAAATAAACTTTTCAAACACCAAACAAAAACATCAAATCAAACTCTCAAGCACAACTGCTCAACACCCACCTCAAGCAAGCCCTCTCTTAACCCAATCGATCACATCACCTTTCAGCAATCAGACCTAAAATGAAAAAAGGGCACACATTAAATCGCGTCTGTTTACTCCACAAGCCATAAAAATCTGATTCAACAACAGAAGCACAAACCGGCATCAGCAGTCAGCACAGTAAGTTTCTCAGCTCACTCATCAGATTTCACATCAACGAAAATTAAGAAACTCCGGGCAAAACCCAAGTTGGAAATCGCGAAGAAATGAAGACGACTCGGCGAAATGAGTGATCTTTTTTTGTGACGAAAGATTAATTAATTCTACATGACTTCAAACCTCGTACTTTATACGGTAATGAAGCGCGTCAGTCCAAGCACTATCGCGTGTGGGCAAGGTTTCAACTTTTTAGTAGGGTTAATTAATAAGAAAAAGCTCAACAAAAAGTTTTTGTACTATCACCGTTAATGCGGTGAAAAAAGTAGATTTGATTTGGAATGATGTTTAGATTAGTTTTTTTTATTTTTTAAATATAATTGATCTTATAAAATTTATTGAGAATTATAAATGTTTGAGGAGGTAAAGAGTCATTTTCTTTATATGTGCAAAATAATATTATTTATTTTGATAACTAAATAGCGTAATTTTCACTTAAATAATACTTTTTTTATCATCGCACTTTCTTTGAAAAATCATAATAGTTTGAATTGCAATTCGATAAGTGACATAGTAGAGAGAGTTTTATCCCTAATTAATATTAGTAATATCAAAATGAAAACCGCCAAGAAGGGTCGATTAAGAGCCTATGTATATAGAAAACGGGCCGAAGGCCCAATCCAAATCCCAATTTTCATTAGCATTTAATATTTATTTTAAATTAGTGTTTGGGCCGTAAACAAAGATACCAGTTCAAAGAGGTAGCCCGTCTATTTGAGTAACAGGCCAAAGGCCCAAATCTCAATCTTACCGTTGAACTTGCAGTATGCGAAGCCCTAATTTTTTCCGCGATTGAATTGCAGATGAAAATTGAGAACTGAGAAATGAGAATTTGAAGCTCGAAGTTTTAACTTGTGAATATTGAGATGACGCATTCGCCCATTTAAACTATTGATTTCTTTAATTTTTCTAATGGTTCATGAGGTTCGATTTGAGCTTATGTGGTTGAGACTTGAGATCGACGAGTGGTTTCAGCTGGATGAATGTGGAGCTGCTCAGAAGCTATTATGGATTTCGAGAGCTTAAAGGTGGGCTTTGAAGTGTGGAGATCCACAATTGGATCTGAGGAACCAGGTCAGATGCTAATCAAAGTCTTCATTTTCCATCAATGATATGATGAAGTTAAAGCTGATATTTTTTTTTCGTTTTTTTGTTGAGTTTGGTGTAGGTTTAGCTTCATTAGGTATCTGACATTGTTTGTACAGTACTGCAATGTGTATGTTTTAAAATGTCTTTTAACTGGGGAAAGTGGTGTTTGTATATCTATATCCAACTGATGCCATTGCCAGCAGGAAAAAGGGAAGTTTAGAGTTCGGACCTGTCCATCAGGGTTAAGTACATAATCATTGTATTATAGATTTTTAGGTAGGAATTTTTTGATGCGTGGAAGCATCATACAGGCTAGTGTTTCAGATCAAGTTGTGGGCACTACAGAGAAAGATTTGCGGCTGTGCATTTTCATTTTAGGTGCTAGCATACTCGCAAGAGTTTCGCATGTGGGAGTTAGCTAAATAATCATTTTGCTGTTAGTGGTTTACTAGCGGCACAACACTTTTATGACTCATAATCTCACATTATACGATACCTAGCGAATCTTGGAGATGATTGTAGGCACTGGTTAGGGAGACTGATGATGCCCATTAAGATTGGTAGGTATAACTGCTATTAGATCTGAAGCAAAGTGTGAACCAAGCAAATTTTGGAAATATGATGTGGATGGTGATTCTGGCTGATCATCGCACGTTGTGTGAAACTTTTTGGAGTTGATCCTTGTAGATTTGAAAGATGTGGCTTTAAATGATTTAGACAATCTTGTTAACTGTCTTGACTTGAGAGGCTTGCTGGACCTACATTTAGAAAAGTTGAGAAACCCGTGGACGAAATCAAGTTGGCTAGCTGTGAGTCAGTAAACATAGAAATCTTGATGTCTGGTTGTCTCCGTTAACTAGAAGTAGGCTGCTTGATCTTCTGGTTGGATACGTAATGTTAAAGATATAATTCATAATTAATATTTGTTTATGAGACTATGTGGCGAAGATACATTTGTTGCTGGAAACTATTCCATAAACAATGTTGGATCATGATATGGGAACCCACAGGCAACATTAAGAAAAGGCTTCCACACTCTTCTGTAATGACTTGCTGTTAGTAGCTGAAAGAATAATGGGAGCACTGTATTGGATACCGGACATCAGTGGATCGGAGGACATGGTTTTGGTACCTATATCTGTGCTGCTCATAAGATTTGCAGGTACTTTTTTATTAACTATATGTCACATTTCTCTATTTTTAATGGTTTCTTAGCTGGTTGCTTTGTTAGTATGTACGCACATGCTTGCTGTGTGATTTTCCAAAATATTTTGAACAAGGCAGAATCATCTCCAGTCAATGAGATTTGATATTATCTCCTTTCAAATCTATGAAATGCTAACTGTGCATTTAGTCAATATGGGGACACTCGTGTTTAAGTTGCACAATGTGAGCTGGGTCATATCTTTTCATTGATAAGCTTCAAGGCTTTAAAGTGCAAAGACGAATAGGTATCAGATGAAAGAAGTCTCTTACAATAGTCTTCAGCTGACTAACTCTAGTACCTCCAGTCACCTTCTGTTAAGAAATTGAACGCCTAGTATTATTTGGAACCGTTTCAGTTTAAGAACCATATGAAGAAAGAACTCAAATGTCAAATATATTTAAACAAACAGAAACTCTCTTGACCTGTCTGCGCCTCTTGAGATGATATCCTTTCACTTTACTGGCTTCATTTTCTTCTCTTAAAGATACAGACTTCATTATTATAGCATTTCGTTCAGCATCGTGGGACATCTGGTTTTGACAAAGTTATTACCATATTTGTGACTCATTTTCAGCTTCCTGACTATGACATGTAAGCTTATCTGCATTGTATGATCAGATCATGAGTTCCTCAACCTTAAGCCAATTATATGATGAATGCCAACATGCTGATGGCCACCAAGACACGTGGCTCCTATTTCCGACAAATGTAAGTCCCACATGCCCCTACTAGGTTTCCTTTTTAAGTCCACAATTTCTGGCGGATTTATTAAGCATTCAATGTCCCTGTTATTTGAAAGCTTCGCTGTTGTAAAAAATGCTCAAGTATAATGTTAAAAATGACATAGGCAGTCCACGCTGCTGAATCTAATCAATTCTTAACAGTATAGGTTCTTAGGTTCGGTCTTATTTTAACTGTTGGAGGGCTTACGTGCGCTTCTCGCGCATTCCACGAGTAATACTTTATGACTAACTTTAACCACAATCAGTCCAAACTTATTGAAAGCATTGATAAAGTTGAGATAGGAAATGAGGGAATGGGGGGCCAGTGATTTTATTATTGATCAGTAAGAGACTAAAAGAGTATATAGTTTATTCTGATTTCTCGCATTCTTTATTTTGAAAATTTTAGAATTGCACCTCACAAGAACAATCGGCAGAAGTTTCAAATGCTTACTTAAACCAGCAAAAGAAATGTACTTCTGTACAATACAGTTGTTTGGTGTGAATCATCCATCATATACTTGTGTGGATCCTGTACGAACTTATCTTTCTGTAAGAAACAGTACTCGAGTCATGGTGTGCTATTGGATCGTTCTTTTCTAGAAGTTTGACGACATCCTGTGTATATATCAACATGTAACTTGCACTATCTCTGAGTCTGGCAAGTGGTTGGCTAACTGTCTGTTTGTCTGTTCATTTTTGCTAGGTTCCTAAGCTGGATCATATGGTGTCTTTATATAGAAAGGCGGGTTGACCTCCAGAAAGAGTAGCTTGACCGTGTCTGAAAGGATTACCACAGCAAAAAAGTATTCCCTGCATACTGAAAAATGGATGATTACATCATAGGGGCATATGCAAGCAGAGAAAGCTTTGAGTACAGTTTCGTAGGCGGAAACTGCGAGGAGGGGCTCATCAGGGAGCAAGACAGGTTACTTCCAATCGCCAATGTTGGAAGACTAATGAAGCAGATCCTTCCACCCAACGCCAAAATCTCTAAAGAAGCCAAAGAAACAATGCAAGAGTGTGTCTCCGAGTTCATCAGCTTTGTGACTGGTGAAGCGTCTGACAGGTGCCACAAGGAGAAGCGCAAGACGGTCAACGGGGATGACATCTGCTGGGCGCTGGAGACCCTGGGCTTCGACGACTATGCTGACTCTTTAAAAAGGTACTTGCATAAATTTAGGGTGTTCGAAGGTGAGAGAGTTACAAGCCAAAATAGGATGGGTGATAAAGATGAAGATCAGGAGGAATATGAACAACGACCAGCATCCAGTAGCTACAGATATGAGTTGCCTCATATGAGTGATAATATCAATCCCAATGCTTCAAATCCTGCTACTATGAGTACTTACAACTACGGTAGAAGCATCGGCTCCCAGTTGAACAATTTCTAGTAAGTCTTAGAGATAAATAAAGTTGTGCTTGTGTTTTTTTTTTTTCTCTTTACTTTAGCCTGAGGATACAACATCCTATATCATGTGACCTCTGCTGAATATATATAGTTGTAAACTGGTCAGTGTAAGCTACTATTCGACGACTCTTGTAAGCAGTTTACTGTACTACTAGCTTCAGATGTGAAAGCTTTATGGAGTAGATTTCTCTACTTTTGTCTCTCTTGGTGTCTTCACCTTTTATGGAACGAACTTATGAGTGACTTTTTTAGTTAGGAGGATATGGAGCTTAAGCATGTCTGGCTACATCATGTTCAACAAATATTTTTCTTATAATGTTTTACTTCAGTTCCTCCTAAATTATTTTGGCAATTTGAATAAGACAAACTTAACATCAGGCCAGCATTTCTGAGAGCTGTTTCTGGTTCCTGGGAGAGGTAATGACATTTTGATAAACTCATATCATGTCTCCTGGAGACCTTATTTTGTCTTCTTTCTCCAACCCTCTCATATGTACTCCATTATTGTTCAACTGTTCACCTCTGGGCCACAAAAACTGGCTTTCTGAGAAGCTGTTTTATTTCCATGGCCAAGCGAGCATCAGGAGCAGCTGGCTGTCTTTTTCTTCTTTTTTTCTAGGGTTAGGGTTTTCCTGAGAGAAGTCTAAACATAAAGGAGACCATAAAGTAGTAACTTTTATTTAGTTTATAATATGCTTATTAATTGGTGATTATATATGCATGATGGCTCTTCAAAACATGCATGCTTCTTTTGAAACATCCAAAGCTTAAATTAGCCAACATGCCTAAGTCCTTAAACTGATGATCATATTCACAATTTTATGTTGGATTCATCTACCAATGACTCACATACACATTGTTAATTGTGTGACAGTTATGATCTTCTGATTTCCTCTGTGCACCCCAATCAATATAATGTAGCTAATAATCGAGATTAGTGTAGATAATAACCGATTTGTCCATCCCATTGTTAAAATGTGTAGTCCAAGCAAAAAAGCTTTAAGGGGTAGATTAAAGGTATGAAGTCGTTTTATGCCGTGTTTAGTCCATTAAGCTCAGCTCGGCTCAATATGACTGGTAACAAATGAAAAATTAAAAAAATAATAGACAAATGTTATATTGACAAAAAATTTCAAATAAAATAAAAAAATAAATTTTATATTTTATATTTATTAACATAGTTATGTTCATGAGATGGATATTAGTATTCATCAAGTGGATATATTCATAGTCACTCGATGAATAAATTAAATGTGTTTATTTGGTTGATATCTATGTTCATCATATGTATATATAAATTCGTAATTTGTTAAACAGATCAGCTCATTGATCAGATGAATATATCAGCTCATCTGATGAACATAACAACTCATCTTATGAACATATAACAGCCCATCTAATGAACATAACAATTCATCTCATAAATATAACAATTCATTTGATGAACATATTTGATAAACATAACGGTTCATCAGATGAAAATTATAGTTCATATGATAAATACAGCAACTCATGTCATGAACACATCAGCTCATCTGATGGACATAACAACTCATCTCATAAACATAACATCATATGATGAACATGGCAGCTCATCTGATAAACATAGCAGCATCTTATGAAATAAAAATTCATCTAATGAATTAGCAGCTCATTTGATAAACATAATACCTTATATAATGAACATAACAACATTTGATGAACATTTTATCACTAAAAATTGTTATTTTTGTGATGAATAGAAGTGCACAACTAGTGAATATTTATCAATATTTTGTGAATAAAAATGTATAACCAATCAATATAAAATGTCCATTATTTATTTTATACTATATTTTTAATTTTTACTATTCATATTAGGTTGAATTGCTGAATGGGCCAACGGACATAAAAAACGTCATGTTCGAGCAAGAGCACTCAAAACTTTGTGCTGCCCCATACTCATCTGATTCAGATTAATCATTTTTGAAACCGCCTCATTCATCCGTATTGTAAATATAACTAGTATATTAGCAAAGCTTTTAAGTAATTATACAAAAATATATACTACTTCAAACAACATATTTTATTCAATGAGTTCTGTCCGTTATCTTTTATGTTATTTATATACTAATTAAAATATCAACTTTCATTACATTAATCTTTAAAATGAGATGGCTCAACATAATTGTCATATTTGTACAATCCTTTATAATGTACAATATAACATTGTATTGTATGAATCACCATATTTTTTTATCACTATTCATTATCAGTTCTTAGGGTGAATGTTGGAAAATAGAAAAAAAATTTGATTCACTTATTATATATTCATTTGTAAAATCAATTTTTTTGGAGTTATATCTATATTTTTTGTATGATTAATTAGTTTATTTTATGCACACTAAAAAGAATACTTTATTTTTACACAATAGTTGAATAAATTTTTTATTAATAAAATTTAGTGAAAGAGTAATGTTAAGATATATTTTTCTTTGTATTTACTCAATTGTATAAAAAAAATTTAATGAAAGACCCAAAAGGAGTCGATCTCCTAAGCTTAATTATTAATTATTATATTATTTCTTTATATTTACATTCAAAATTAGATTTCGTTTAATTTAATTGAGGGAAATAAGAAATGAATATAGTGATTTTAACCTGCGCAAAAACCACCTTTAAGATACTCCCTTCGTTCTTTAATACATGTTGTTTAAGGTTAATTTGAGTAGGCTAAGGTGAAATAAATATTAGCGGTTAAACAAATTTAATGAGTGGAAGATTGATGTTTTCTTAAAAAAATTCATACAAAAAGTAAAATTGGTAGATTATTAATGGTGATGAATGATTTGTTTTAGGGATAGAACCCAAAAAGGACCCTGAACTACCATCGCTTACCCAATTGCGGGCAGAACTACCATGATTTCAAAAAACGGTGCAATGAAAAAAAAATTGGACTGATTTTCTAAATTAAAATTTACTATTACATTCCAAACCTAATATTATTATAAGACTTAAATTTGTGTGCGAAAATTACGTCATTTGGTTATCAAAAGACATCGTTGTTTTTATGTGCATAAAATGATATAATTTATTTTGATAACCAAACGACGTAATTTTCGCACACAAATCTAAGTCTTGTAATAATATTAGGTTAGGAATGTAATGGTAAATTTTATTTTAGAAAATCACTCTAATTTTTTTTCCATCGCACTCTTTTTGGAAATGGTGGTAGTTCGGACCGCTATTAGGTAAATGGTGGTAGTTCAGGGCCTCTTTTGGGTTTTTCCTCTTTTTTTATTGATTATGGTGAAAAAATAATTAATGCTTGACATTTTATGTTAGTTGTTGATATTAAATATGCATTGAAAATTGTTAAGTGACAGTGAAAAATGGATAAAAAAATTTGATGAAGTGACATGGAGACGGTTTTCTTTCCAACAACACTCATACAGCAATAATTACCGCTTATAATCATAGGTGTATAACAACGATCAAACTTAAAATGATAATAAATATGATGAAACTTTTGTGATAAATAAGTTAGGCGGTAATTAATCAGTAAGTGACCCAAATTCTCCTAATATTTTACCGGTTAACTAATTATCGATTAACATATCAAAAGAATTTGTAAAGTGTAGCTATTATGCAAGAGATTGTGCGAAGAACGACTGCCAAATTTTTTGATTTTGACTCAATCAAATATGAGGAAGAGCCTGTGGATTCATATATTTTTGAAAGCGGAAAATGTGACTCTCACTTCCATGGATTTGGAGATTCAGATTTGTTTTTTTTGAGTTTCTAAATTTGAAAAATAAACTGTTTTTATGGAGTTATAAGGTTGTGATGTAGGTGTGGTTTTTTTTGCAAAGACGACTTACCTTTGACCAAAATTATGACATTAATGAGGTAAAGTTAACAGCATGACATGTGACTTAGCGAAATTAAAGAAATTTCGCATTTTTAGTTAATATTTTGATATTTTATATTTTTAAAAATTAGAGTAATTTGGACCATAATAAAAAATAGTAACAGTTCTAGACTTTTTTAAGTTTTTTATTAATGATAATTAAATGATTTTTTTTAATATTAGATAAAATAAATACAAAGAAAATACAAACATATCTAACTTACCAACATAGATCTTTGAATCCGAAACCTTACTGATAACGTGCTGATCAACTTACCATTTGGTGTTGATGATTAAATGATTATTCATGATAAAATCAAAACTTGATGTGCGAATAAGATATGGTAATTACCCATACAGCTGATAATTAAGTAGAGATCTGCTTCTTCATTTGTCTTATGCTGTGTAGCCATCAGAGTCCGAATCGCCAACTGGTCAGGCTGTATACTTTTATAAGGTGTACCCTACGCAAGCAACAAGCCTGAGTGATCCCTGTCTACAAACCCATTTCATCTGTGATGACCAAAATATAAACTTGAGCTGAGTATTTGTTGATTGCATCTCTGATGTACCAGAATACATATTTGAGAAGTTTATCTGGTCTATGGCAACAACACTCAACCATTCTATTGCTCAGTGATTCCAACTTCGAGCATCTGCTTGGGCAGAACCTCGAAGCCCCACTCACTTTCCATCAGATATCTCTTCAAGAAACTGTAAACAAAATCAATAATGCTAAGGGACATGCTGAATATGGGAATTGAAGGAATCAAAATCAAACAAATACTATCATATTCAGAACTGCAGTCAAATAGACAAGCTCTGATCCAGACACTTCAGAAGGATTGCATATAGAAAAGGGCTATCATTAGCATTGTGACATTTCAAAAAAGCAGCACAACGGCCAGGTAGAGTGTTTGTTCATAGTTTACAAAATTTCCACACTATCGATATCGCTGTGGCTGCTCTGTCACCTGCAAAATGCGAATGCCGTTCCTACTTCCTGCCCCAATCAAAAGATTTGTTATAACTTACAGCACAGCTGCTGCTAGAGCTTCCGGTCTTTCTCTAGTTTCTGGAATATTGGATTGGCTAATAGTTCGTCAGCTGAAGGCCGTCGAACTGGATCTGGATCTACCATTAGCTGATAAACATTTAAAGCCATTTAATCAAATTTCAAGTTCAGGAGTAGAAAAGTCAGAGAAGATGGTGGAGAAGCATTGCTTACTTTGAGCAAATTTTGGAGTTGCATAGAGTGGCCAGGAAGAAGTGGGAGCTTCGCTTCCCTGAGGTTGCAAAACGTAGGGCCAGATACTGACAAAGGCGAGCCTCTGATCAGTTCGAACATGGATGCTCCCAAGGAAAAAATGTCTACTTTATCTAGATGATCATACATATCATTGAGTATTTCTTGAGGCATATAACGCGCATCCCCTTCTTCGATGGGCAGGCTGCTGTCAAGGAGAGTCGCGCAACCGAAATCCCCTAGTTTGTATACCCCGTTCTTTACATAAATATTGTCCAGCTTCACATCTAAATGAGCAATGCCTCTGCCGTGAATAAATTTCAAAGCCCTTGTCACCTGAGCAATAATCACAAAACAAAGAAGACAGAAAAACTAAAGTACAATCTCAATTTGATGACAAAGAAAATATATAGTGAAATAATGTGGATGAATTTGGATAAATCTAATTTTACAAGTAATACTGTGCAAATGAAAACTAACCTGATATAAGATTTCCAACACTTCAATTTCCTTCATCTTGAGACGCGGTTCGATGATGGATAAACTATGATCACAGATCTCCATCTGAATGTAAAGATGCTCATTTTCGAACCATGATGAGTAGTACCCCACTATATTCTCATGGGACCCTAAAAAAATATTCATATTCAATTGGATACCATAACAAAGAAAATAATTTGTCAGACGTAGAAGAGGTGTGCAAACCTAAGGCGGCCAGCGCTTGAACTTCCATCAATGCTTTTCTCCTGAGAGAAGCCGGTATTAGCAAGTTGCTCAAGTGATATATACAACAAATGAGTGATAACGTAAGTCACCTTTCAGAGTCCTGGCGCAGTGTCCTTGTGCTAAGCTTCACCGCATACATGCAGCCATCGAGTCTCTTCAAAACTTTATAAACACGGCTGAAGTTTCCAGTACCAATTTGCTGAAAATAAGGGCTTGTTGGCATAAAGCACTTGACGACAAAGCTCTAAACTAGAAAAACTATATTTATATTCAAACTAAAAGTCTGAATAATATAAAGCTAAATAAGCAAATACCTCAATTTCATGAAAATCTGTGTGATAGCGCGAAAGTCCATCGGAACCAATTAGAGAAGAGAAAAATCCTGCGCGGTAAATTTTCACAAACGATAAGTAAAATAGTTCGTTAACCCCATTGTACTCATTTGTGCTCTCACAACACACTTTTACTACAAGCAATTACATCCAAATGAAAATGACCTGCACACTTTGCTCTTTGATTGCCAAGAGGATCATTGTAAGATGCTTCCTTTAAATACGGGTTACTAATGCAGGGAGGTGGTAGAGCCTGACAGCGCAAAGCCACTGCCGATTGAGAAACATAATGTTTCTTCTTTATAGATTCACTGGCTGGCGTATCCCCATTCTCAATCTCATCCTCATCCAGGCCATCATTCGAAAGCTCCTTGATATTCGAAAGCTCTCCCAGTATGGAACTAGGCGAATGCATATTTAAATCTGTCGATAAAGCGCATACGTAGTAAGATAACATTTGAGAATTATTCGAAGACAAATACTCAAAATCAAGGTGAGTTCGATTAGAAGCCAAATTCAGCATAAACTCAATAGTAATTTCTTAGCATTCCATACTAGAGTATTCGCACCATTCAAGAAACTATGAATAGAAATGTTATAAGTTGGCATCAGTTAGTATCGAATAATACCTGATTTAAATCTCTTGCTCCTGACAGTGTTCATCTTATCAGGCGACTCCGGACACACCACATTTTCCTTGAAATAAATATTATACAGAATTATAAAACAATTCGAATAATTACAATCCTATATAAATCGATCAAAGTGACCCAGGCAGCTACCTTGTTGACATCAAACGTCAAATTCTGAGCATCCGGAGTGATGTAATCAGGTGTACTGCAACAAAATCAACAAACAACAATTAAACACCAAAATTCATCTCCAAACCCAGCAAAAAAAAAAATTAAATCAATCATCATAAAAATAAAGAATGATTTTTACCAGAAAAAATCCTGGCTTAGGATGCAATCCTTCTCATCTCCATTCAAATCCAAGTCAACCTCCGCACCCGACGAACCCGAATAACCTAACGCACCTCCCCCTCCATCCTCAGTCAAGCTCCGGAAGCCATTCGGCTTGCTCGCCGGATTGGAAACGAAGGAGATCTGGTCTAGCTGAGCCGACAGCTGCTTGGCGAACGCCGTAGTCGCCGCACCCTTCATGCTCTTGCTCGCCGCAGTCACTCTTCGGGTGACCTTCCGCTTCCCCACTCCCGCCCTCTTCTTCATCTTTCGAATCTCAGTCGATTTCCAGCTTCTCACCTCCTCTCCAAAAGGCGGAATTTTATATGATAATTTTATTTTGAAAATGTGTGAAAAAAATTCGAAATTGGCGGTCTTTTGCAGAGGTGAAAAGTTATCAGGTGCACTCAAAAAAAAACCGTGGTAGTTAACGTGTTCTCAAATTTACATCCGTTGATTTGGATCTGATCTAGGATTAAGGATAGATGGACGGTTCAGATTTCGTGAATGAAGTAAGTTGTGTGTGGTTATGGGTTAGACGAGCCTCTCTCATTTTTGTGGGAAATAAATAATGGTTGTGTTTTCGAGACTGTTCGCAGTTTTCGTACATCGGAAGTAGCCCACTCCCTCAAAAGCGCCAATGATGGCTTACTATTTTCTTGATTTCAATTTGGCCTTTTGCGATTTGGTAATGTTCGTGATTGGGCCGACCCGTTACTATTGGGCTTGAGACCCAAAACCGAATACGCAAACGCAAGTGCGATTTGCGCGGTGCGGAGTCGGAGCTGGAGAGCGGGGCTGGAGATGTCGCCGATGAATTGCGCCGACGAGGATTCAGAGATTTCCGGTAACGTCGAGTTTCTCTGATGATGTGGTTTGAGAAAGTTCCGGATTCTTCTTAAGATCTCATTTTTTTTGGCTGTTAATTTTGTTTAGATGAGGAGGAGGAGAGTGTCGGTGTAGAAGCGTCGGCTGTGGAAAAGGTATGTGTGAATTTTGCAGAGATTTTTTTTTATTGGAATAAAATATTTTTTTTAACTGGAGTATTTTTTTAAAAAAAAAATACAATGGTATATAATTTGATTGTATTTTCAGTGAGCCATCTGATTCATAGGATTAGGTTTTGGTGTAGGTTTTAGATTGATCATTCATTTATTAAGCTAAGTTTCATCGGTTGAGTTGGGAACTTGTGAGATATGGAGAAGATTTCTCTAAATCTTCGGCTGATGCGCGCATTTTTGAGACCTGGTTTTGTAGCCTATAATTGGTTCTTTTTGTGGAGCTGTCTATGAAGTTTAATGTGATTTTTGTTAGTTCATGAGATTTGTTTGCTTGTGGAGCTAATTTTGTTGCTGGTGGATGGATTTTGAATGCTTTTGGTGATGGTATTTTTGTCAGAAAGTAGGATATAGGGATCCTAAGTATGGTACCGGAGTACCCATCTCTGAGAGTGGGTTTGTCTTAGGTCAGTCATCTAGAGAGGCGGTCACTTCGCTGGTGGATGAAGGGATAAACTCCAGTCACGAGGTTAGTAATTGAACAAAGTTAGTGATATTAGCTCTCAGCTGTTTATGAGGCGTGACCTTATGTGTTTTGGCTCTTCTCATTAAAATTATTTTACAATGATTGGGTCCTTTAATTCAATGTTGAAGGATAGTTTACTGGGAAGCTACACTGTCACTGGTCTAGTTGACAAATCTCAGGAAGTGGGTTTTCATGAAAATGAAAAACTAGATGAGGATGACACTTGGTATGTAATAAATCAAGAAGCTGAAGCGTTGTTTAACTACATTGGTACTTCCCACTGTAGAACACAAAAAGCTAAGCGAGGTACACCTGCGATCGTTTGTTCATGTTATATCTGGGACCTGCATATTGAATTTGAGCCATATGATACCTGAAAATTAAGGGAAATACACGTTCTATGTGTTTAAATCATTTGTCCACTGATCGATGATTATAACAAGAAGAAAATTCCCAGGCAGTACCATATTTTAATGTGAATGTTTAATTTCATTAGAAGAAAGAGGTAAATTGAAGCCCAAAATTTCGTTGCATTCCCGTGCATTTGGTGAAGTGAAGTCACTTGATGTCCGTAAATGTAGCAACCCTTCCGATTATGAAGAATTGCAATCAGATGATGAATCTCTTGGGCATGGAAGCTTTAAAGATCAGAGGATTAAGGAACATTCTGTTGTTGAAATATTAGAATCATTCCAGCAAGAAAAGAAACAACGGCTAGATGCAAGTAAGATGCCAGTTGAGATTGTACCTCTTCAAGGTGCTCATCTTGAGCATTCTGCTGTTGAATTGTTGGATATGATACAGGACAAGGTTGTCCAACTTAAAGGAGATCTTGATAAGGTCTGTGTGAATTCATTACTCTTTGTTTGCTCCTTTAATATTCTGTTGAAGGTTGATTTTGTTAATTATCAGTGTGCCAGAGACGAGAGGAGACAGACTCTTTCAGAGAAGAAAAGTGCAATAACCTTGGGAGATCGAACATTGAATAACGAGGATCCAAGTGAACCCATTTGCAGCCCGTCATCAAGTGATGATGAAGTATTCTTGTTACTGAAAGTTGTTTCCCCTTGCTCTTCCTGTGGAGAAGTAAGTTCACCCAGAGTCTGTCATTTTTGGTAGGAATGTGAGCGAAATTTAAAGCTTGTTTCGGCTGAAGCCAGTGGGATAACTATGGCGGACAAAATTCAGGAAGCTCTAGGTGCTTCCATCCTAAATGATCAAGCGATGCATTTTGCATCTTCCAAGCCGTTAGGGTCAGTACTAATACCACTTTTTTTTGTCAGTGATATCACCCTGAATTAATTTATGCGTGTTAAACCTACTTATGGTGGCAGAATGTGATGCTTTTCTGGTGGAAAATATTTGGCAGGCTCGGATTATTTGGGAAGTTGCAGCGGGTCATACAGGCTGAAAAAGAAAAGGATGCGAATTTCTTGAAACTACAGCAAAGCATTGAGCATAAACATGGTAAGATTAAACGATCTTTAGACCTTTGAATATTCAACAAGAGGTTATCAGATGTAGCATATTGCAAACTTGCTTTCATATATTTTTAGAGGAACCAGAAAAAACCTCATTGCTGATATATTTGTATCCTTTGGAGCTTTTTGTGTGTTTCTTGTAACTTATGAAATTCTGCACAGACGAATCAAGTTGCTTAGTTGTCAGAGTGTTGTCGAGATATTTAGAGGGAAAGCTGGTTGTCTGCCACTGCTCTATCACGGACAATAAACTGGTCATGAAACATGATGTACGTCTTAACGTATTTAGGGTTGAAAGTGAAAACTCCGGATGCGATTTGTTAGAAATTCATACAAGGATTGTTTCCATGATCTTGCAGGACCTTCTTGATACCCCCAAAAGAATGAAAGAATACGAAGATTGTCAGAGGATATTGATATTCAACTTCAGAGTCTGTGATGATGTCGAACTTGATGTTGGGAACTTAGTCCGTGTTCACTCGCCCTGGTATGTAGGCTTATTATTCATTGGCAAAGCATATGAAATTAGTTGTTTAATCATATTTGTCGGTATCTTGCCATTGAAATTCCACACAGGAAGGAAGTCAGAACTGCACGGTATGGGGTCGTCATTTTGTGCTCATACTTCTCACAGATGAAGTTAGATGACTCCTGAGTCTCGAGTCCCCAGCTGATTTAGTTTTAATAGATTGTGAGCCCAGCTAAATAGTGCATAATTGAAGTGCTTCCCGCTTGGAACTGACTGGTAATTTTGGGAACTTGACCGCATCATGCCATGAAACTCCCAAATCCGAAATAAGCCTGTTCATCGTCATGCTCCCTGGTGTTATCCATCTGCTTGAGGGGGCAGGTACACAATTGCATCTAGTCATCTAAAGAATACAGTGTTCATTCTTGGCATGGATGGAAGGTAACAATATAATTTCAAATGCATGCTTTGTTGAATTGTCTGCTTCCTTACAATTCTCACGATTAGAGTTCGAATCCTCTGATAGTCGAATGTGTGTTGTAAACTTGTAATTTATATTTAATGGAAAATAAAAAAAAAGCATGCTTTGTTGAATTATATTTGGCTTGATTAATTCTACTTTCCGGAGCTTCCAATTCTGGTTATTGAACTACTCTCCTCTACATCCCCTCTACGTAATTGTGTTCGAATGAACTTTAGTCGACTTTTGTGACGTGAGGAGTGGAAGATGATTTGGTGATTAGTTGAATGCAAATTCAGGTGAAATATAATGTTAGAAGGATATGAAATCGTTAACACTGACAGTGTGTTGTTTCTGGGTTGCAGCTTCTTTGCGAGTTTGATCCGGTGGAGAGATGACTGAACTAGAGTATCACAACTTTCTCAAACCAGAAGAATCATTCTAACAGAAAAAGTTGTCTTGTCTTGTTGTAATATAAACCCTTCTTCATCGTCCTCATAAAATGGTCTCAGTTGGAGCTTCAAAACATGTTTTAAGCCTGCTGAAAGAACACATAACTATAATACCGACAAAAAAGAGTGACCACCCACATTATCCCTACTCTCTCGTCTGGTCGGTCACTCATGTCCACTAATGACGACAAATCCTTTTCCATATTTAAACCATAATACTAGAGTCCTGTGAGATCCAATAATGCATTTGGTCCCATGTGCTTGACCTGAAATCTTCAAAACTGAACGCGGAGGGTCGTGCGTTTTCCACAGACGCTAATTCATCCATTACTTCAAGAAAGGTAGGGTAGGGTTGGGTGCTGCTGAGTGCCTGAAAAAGAAAAGAGAGAGGCATATATTATATTATTTGGAGCCCATCAACATTGACCAATTTTGTAGACTCTGTGTATCACCTATCCATCAATCTTCACCTTATAAAAAAACACATGTAGCAAGCATCTCCTCACTCAAGCTCAATCACCACCGCACCCAACGTTCCTCCGCTTCTCATCATCTGATCCTGCAACTATGGCTCCCTTGGCGGTTCATGGAAGTCCCTTCTCCACGGCCACCATGAGGGTGCTGGCCTGCCTCTACGAGAAGGAGCTTGACTTTGACTTCGTGCCTGTCGACATGTCCGCCGGCGAGCACAAGAAGGAAGCATTCCTCAGCCTCAACGTAAGCCCATCTCCCCTCCAAGAAACAGATAACAGCTTAGTTTTGGCTCAGTATCTAACTTACACGCTTCTTGGGTTAATATGTGCAGCCTTTTGGGCAAGTTCCTGCCTTCAAGGACGATGATCTTACGCTATTTGGTAAGATATGAGATACTCCATCAATTGGTGATACATACTGGTGTTGTCAACGCCTTTAGATTGGCGAAGCTTTGTAGTGAACTAGGCTTGGTTCATTGATGTGCAGAGTCGAGGGCTATCACCATGTACATCGCTCATGAGCATCATGAGAAGGGAACCCCGCTGATATTCCAGGAGTCGAAGAAGATGGCGATTGTTTCCGTGTGGAAGGAGGTGGAGTCGTGCCAGTTTGACCCGGCCGCGTCCAAGATCATCTGGGAGTCTCTCTTCAAGCCCAAGTTCGGCATGACTGCTGACGATAAAGTGGTGGAGGAGAGTGAGGCTAAGCTAGCTCGAGTCTTGGATGTCTACGAGGCCCGCCTCAGTAAGTCTTTGTACCTGGCTGGGGAGAGCTTCACATTAGCAGATTTGCACCACCTCCCAGCCATTCATTACCTGCTCGAAACCCCATCCAAGAAACTCTTCGACTCTCGCCCTGTTTTCAGTGCCTGGGTGAGGTGCGTCACCAACAGGCCCGCTTGGTCCAAGGTCACCGACATGCAGAAGAACTGAAGAGGCAAGTGTTACACCGCTCACCATCAGTTTACTCACCTTTTCCCACTTGTTTTCATCTACTTATCGGTGTGTTTGAAGTTTGATCCTCCATGGGATCTCCAGGAGTAGTGTGTATCATCTTCACCCGAAGATACCTTATCTGTATTTCATCCAAAATAAAGTCCTATGGAGTTACGTACTTAAACGCTGTTGAACTTGCTATTCCGCATACTTCCCAGGCATTCGATTCACAGCAACCAGAACAGTCCGTGAAACTTAGCATTTCTGTCGAGCTTTTCATCAAACATCTGGTGGCACATCTCTTTGCGCCACACCCAGCGTTCGAGTTCAACGAAGAGTTCTGCACTTTTTTCATCCGAATGCCCCAGCTTCACTATACAATCATGCAAACACATCCCATTCATAACCTTTATGAATTACAAGCACAGGGAAGAAATGAGCTTTTGAAATTGCTGCTCAAAGTTTCACGCTCTTCTACGTAATTGTGAAGAGTGAAAATTTAGCCAGTAACCATTGAAAGGCCAAAACTTGCTGCCGAGATTTCCGCAAAGGACTTCTCAACAGAACATTGAAAACAGGAACATTTGAAATTGCTGATCAAAGTTCAAGCTTTTTGTCTGTAAAGATTCAAATTTTAGCTCCCAGGCCAAAACTTGCTGCAGAGGTTTCCTGCACAAGATTTCTCTAAAAAATGGCAGGCATAATCAAAGATCAAAGAAAGAAAAATGGAATGTTTAAGAGATGTATATGGATAAATATGATTCAACACACTCCATATGATCACACAACTGTCTTGGCTATGTGAACAATTACAGTCTGATAAACTCATGCAGGCATCCGATGAAGGAACAAAAGAATAAATATCTCCCACAGGAGTAACAAATCTAGCACAGCGATTCACTTCGAGCAACGTATACAATACAGGGCAGAGCAGGCCATCTGCTGCGTCTGTAGCTTGAGCTAGAACTTCAGGAGCCGAGCCTAGCTGAGACTGAGAGCAGAATGTGTGAGAATGCATTATGCCGAGATTAAGCGGAAGATGATACCTTAGTGGCCTTGAAAGCAGGATGAAGCAGTCCTAGCGTGTCCTTGACTTCAAGCGGGTTATTCGTCTCATTTCTGATTCTCTTAACTCTTCTGCTGGCTAACGACTTGTGCTCGAACCCATACATCTGAAGTATCTGATTGTCGCCAAAGTTGTAAGCCCTGTCCATTTGTTTAAGGCACCGCTCAACCGGGTAATCACCGAATTTCCCACACGGCTTGCACCCCACAAAATGGGTAACCAACGGCCATCTATGGTCACCAAATCCAGGGTGATAATTCTGGATCATCTCCTCGTACCGGTCCACCAAAATGCCCCAATATCCGTGCAAGTAGTAAGCGTTCTCTAAATACACCTTATCGCCCCATTTCTCACGCTGCGTGGCCAGAATGTACACCATCGCAGACTGATCATCAGCCTCGAAAACTGGCCGGTTCTTCAGCTCCCGAGTAAGTATCTTCCCGGCATCATCCCTAACTTTTCCCTTCGGCCCCATGGGCGCCCAGGTATCCAACAAATCCAGCGACCACTGGCAATTCCTAAGCAGGAAACTCCCGGTATTCAACCCGATCCAATTCTTCTCATCATACACCATCTCGTTCCACCCGTGCATCACAAAGTTGTGATCTTTGTACCTCTCCCAGGGCACCTCGAATGCCATGTCGGTAAACATGGCATCACTGTCCATCCACCACAAGAACTCGACCTCCGGATGAGATAAGAGCAGCTTCCTGATCAGCGGCAGCTTGGCCCAAAAGCCGGCCATTTCCGCGTCCAGCAATGCGAAGTTGTAAAACACTTCTATCCCGTGTACCCTGCAGTAATCAATCTTGTTCTTAATCGACTTCAGCAGGTAGTGGTCACCTACCGGATTCTCGCACGGCTTAGGGGACGAACCGGTCACGAGCAGAACCTTGGGCTTGTTGGGTCCGATGAAGTTGCTGAACCTCGGATTCTGTTTCAGCCAGTTGGACCGCTGCTCGTCCCAGTCGGAGATCTTCGGGCCGAGGCTGTACGGCTTGGACGGATCCGGCTTGTCCTCCGGCGGCCCTTCGTCCTTGAACATCTTGTTGATGTCGAACTCCTGGTAGTTGTTCGGATCCGATCCGGATCCGGACGACGAGGACGCGTCGGGCTTGACCTCCTCCAGCACGCGATCCGCTCGCTTCCTCGACGAGTACAGATGGTCGCGGATGTCGACGAAATCCTGCTCCGGCGTGCCGAATTTTCCTGCGCCGATGGTGCCGCGGAGCATCACGATCGTCATCACCAGGCACAGAATCGTGACCTTGCAGTGCCGCATGGCGCGCTGCATTTGGCGAGCTCGCCTCGCTCCCAGAACCCGCTCCATCATCGTCGCCCGCTCCTCCTTCCGCCTCCTGCAATCGATCGACCCGATTAATATATAACCGATTGGGTAATCAGTGTTATCAGTGGGCAGATGGGTGAATTGGGGTGCGAGATTTCAGATCTGAGATCTGGGCGGCATGTGCGGGGATGGTGAGAAATGTGTGAGTCTGGAAACCCTAGAAATCTGAGGTTCGAGGAAGATGGTGTGACGAAGAATTGAAGATGGTGATG
>NQLW01000015.1:1052475-1088150 GCA_002312845.1 Kalanchoe fedtschenkoi | reverse complement strand
AACTTAGGGCAGACGAATCCTAAATCGAAGGAAGGATGATGATCACTGATAAGCCGAAGAAGATCCCGAAGGGGATGAAGCATAAGACGGCGGCTGTGTCGAGCGCCGAACCAGAATTGTGCGGAGATTTGATTCGAGAGATTCTTTTAAAGCTTCCAGTCAAGTCATTGCTTTGATTCAAGCAAGTCTCGAAAACATGGCTGCACATGATCACAAGCAACAGTTTCATCTCCGGCCATTACTCAGTTGCACAAAATCGACAATCCGCTCCTTCCTACTTCATCGTTCGTTATGCAATAGAAAGTAGCAGAGTGGTGAGCTTCATTGCTCAAATATCTATGGAGACCTCAAGAATTAGAATAGATCAAGATATACACTTGCGATTCCTCGAGAGTTGCGGAGTCATATACACATGCCCGCTTTTTTCCCCGGCTGGATTCGGACTGTACTGCATCTTTGAGTATATTACACAAAGATTTGCACTGTGGAATCATGGGACGAGGAAGTTGTTGGAAGTAGTGCCTCCATCGCCCTTTTGTGTCAGAAATCATCCTGAATACGAACCTGCATTTTTTTTCGGGAATGTCAAGTATAAGGATGATGAATTTTCATATAAGGTTGGGATATTTAGCGCCCAACGCCGTAATTCAGTAGGTGTCCATAGGCTTCACCTATATTCTTCCAGCAGCAATTCTTGGAAGGTGATACTGACCCCAGAAGAGAGTGTAGTTCGTTGCTGGATGGGTGATGGAGTAAACTTGAACGGCAAGTTCCACATTTTGTGGATGGAGAAAAAAAGGAGGAGGATGATCATATCATGACTTTTGATTACAGTAGTGAGGTATTTGGTAGAATCGAAGTGCCTGATCTTCCGCGGACAAACGGACGTCGTAACTTGATGCATAAATCACTCTTGACTTTGGATGACGATACACTTTTGTGCCTTGTTATTACATGGAAAAATGAGTAAATCGACCATGAGGAGTTCTTGGATTTGTGGGTGATGCGCGACTATGGTACTAAGGAATCTTGGAGCAAAGAATGTACAGTTGGGCCTGTTTCCCATAACCTGCGAGTGAAGGTTTACTCGAAAAGTGGAGGAGGATTTTTCTTACAAGATTTTCAAAACGAACTGTATTTATACAATTGTGTGTCATTTGGAGTTCAGAGAATTCTTCTTCATGCCGCTTTGGGTTATGGGGTAAATTTGCGAGTGTATGAACGTGCAGCCGAGTCTCTCGTTCCAATCAAGGGGACTTAAATAGAAAAATCAATCATCGAGTTTTATTTTTTTTTTGAAGTTTGAGATTTTTCTAAAAGTTTGAGATTTTTCAATTCGTTATATCTTATAAGTTCTTCTTGTACTTTCTTCGTTGTTACAATCTTATATATATCAAATTCCTAATAGAAACTGGTTTTGAAGTTTGCGAAAGAAATGTGTACTGTGTCAGATATCTCTTCGAGTTGTCTTTATGCATCTTCTCGTCGTGCTAATGGAGAATGGAGGCCTAAACTACTGTATTTAGTCTGTCGCACTAATCCATACTGATCATGTTCCTGTAAGTATGCATCTACTTTTTTTATAGCTTTATAATCTTCAAATATTTTCAGAAAAGAGAAGAAGGAAGCCATTTTCCGAGCTCCCCGGTGTGATTCATGTCGTCTCCCGGAGAGTAATGCCTCATCAACTCTCGATTACTGTATAGTAATAATTATTGGAACTGTGAATCAAATAGGAATTTAGGGACTGTGAACTGGATGCCAAGTAGTGGATTTAGTGGTTTTTATTTATTCTAACACAAAAAGATCATTGTTGAAAATTAGTGGATCATTTTTTATACACTTTATGAATAATGTCATAGGCAATTCGGCTACATAGTTGCATCACGTCTGTTTTCTTGTGTGCTTGCAGGACATAATTGATCATTGAATATCTTTTACTCCACGATCTTTAAACGCTAGCAGCTACCCTGTACATTATCATGCCATTAATCACCAAGTGCTGCAAGAAACTCTTCAGTAGACAACGACTGTGCTTTAAATGATGTCCAGTGAAGATCGATTAAAGGCTGAGGTAACCTATCCATTCGAGAGGCAGAAAATGGATGAATAAAATAAAAACCAAGTAGTAAAATGTAGAGGAGTAATGCAAAATCCTTTAATAGTGAAGTTGTTCAAAACCATCTGCTATTTCAGTTGAGCCACCTAAAGTTGTAGCCATCTGCTTCTGCTATAGAACAAGACAATTTTCGTGACTGTTGGTAAATTTTGCTTCTGCTGGTATGCTGTAACTGGCAAGTCGGTCAGGGCCTGAAAACCAAACTGCCAAATGCCCTTAAAACTACTGTAAGAGCTTTAGTTGATCATCGGAAGCATGAGCTCTTGCATGTTCCTTACTGGAGAAGTTTGAGCTTAATTTTTGTTCAGCTATGTTACCAGGAAGTGCAACAGAACAGTAGCAGTTTCGCAGCCGCGGCTCCTGCTTTAGTGTAGAATTTGGATGAAGGAGAATTTAGCAGTCTGGGAAACAACATACTAGAATCTTTGGATTGCTTTACTTGCAATCCAAGGTAGTTTAAATGTGCATTCGTCCTGCCGTCACATTCTCCCGAAAATAAAATATTCAATTCATATATACTACATATGTAAATGTTTGGCTTTCCAAGATGAGGTTTTGCTGTTTTGCATACTGTTATCTGTGGATTTCCTCGTACATAAACAAGGAACTGCACGCAATGAATAGCTCCGCTCTCCGGATCTCTTTCGACAGATAAATATGTTCGATTATGTAAATTGTACAGCAACAAATTGCCATCCATCTTCGGGATGTGTGCCCTCTTGCTCCAGCAGAGTGGAACTTGAACGACGGAAATAATTATCTCTAAGAGGCTGAGACGTTGCAAAGTCAGGTCAGGTATGATAGGATTCCAAAATTGGTACTCTTTGCAAGGAAATGATAGAAGAGTCATATGGGGCTTACCCGGTAGATGTTTATAGACTTCTTATATGATGCCGGAAACTCTCAATGATGAGAGCACGATGAAGATGACCCAGAGTAACATGAAGTACACTGACGTCGTCCAGGCCCAGATCCTCGGACCCCCTAGCTCGGCCCCCAGCGTTACACGCCTAAACACCAGCACGACTATGCAGCCTACAGAAGTGCAAAAGAACACGAGCAAAGAGAAGCTCAGGCCTTGCGCGTTTTTTATGTACAGCGGCTCTTTGAATGCAATGTAGTTGTACGCTGTGTCGATCAGCCAGGGAATGCCAATGCCAACATATATGTTGACCGAATTGCTGCAACAGAAATACCAACAAATTAACAGACTTGAGATAAATGCGGAAAACAGGGAGCAAATTCACATCTGGAAAAAAGTTCTGTTTGATATATGAAAATGAGTTACGGAATAGGGAAGGAACCTGCAAGTGATATTGGCAATTGCTGAGTCAGCTGTAGTCTGACGTTCAGCTGCGATTTTACTAGCGACTAAGTCAGGCCATGAGGTTCCGGCAGCCAGGGCCGTGAATGCTATTACATAAGCATTTACTCCTGTGAAAAGGAGAACACAACGGTTTATTATTAGGGCCGTGAGATTGTATATAACTTGCAATCAGACTACTTTAGCAGAAGAAGCAAACCGGTGACACAGCTGATTAGTTCCGTGAGCTCCGTTACAACATAGGCTACTCCGCTGATGAAAATCAAAGAGCTAATGAATGCAATCCAACCATGTGCAATTCGGTATGGAGGCACGAACGAGAACAGAAGCTTCCATGGTAGGAGAAGCAGCTGCCAGGACATTCTCGCTAGTCGTGACAATGACCAGGTGCTGTTTAGTTTCCGTGATTCTGGGGTTTCCAACTGCCAAATGGGCTTCATAATTATTGAAGTAAAAATTAACAAATAAACTCTCAAGAGTTGCAGCGTAGTATTAAGCATACCATGAGTGCATCGTCAAACTGTTGTTTCCAAATCGTGAGAAAGTGAGGCTCGTCCACAGCATTGTGGTGACTATTCTCATAGGACGATTCAGCTTCATCTGCCACCGGGATATTTCGATACTCGTGGGCTGAAAAGTCGACAGATTCAGAAAATAAACGTCCAACCTCCAAAATCACACACTTTTCCCATACAAAAATCCAACACAACATGAGATGAGCACTTTCGTTTTACAATGGCTTAAGATCTGCATACGACCACAAGATCATCATCAAAGTAAATGTATAATTCCTTTACCAGAGTGAATGGAAAAAATATCCACAATGCCTCCGCTCTCCAGTTCTTCACATTGGAGCACTTCATTGCTATCTTCTTTGCATGAAGAATTGACTTCCTCAGGGACCCATTCCTCCGGACGCTCAGATCTCTCCCTGCCATATTTGGGTATTTTTCAGTAAACTCGAGGTCAAAGGATGAAAGAAAGGATTCGAAAAATCTGATAGAGTGGAAGAAAAGGAGATTTACAAAGGAATGGACAAGTATGGCCATCTCTTGTCTTGAGCGTAAGCATGTAGAAGCAGTAAGCCGAACTGCAATACGGTCAACAGGGCTTCCCCGAATGTTATAACACCTGGAGTCCACACCTGTTGAACGTATATGACAAAAAATTTCCAATATAAGAATTGTCAGTCATCAAGCAGGTTTGGTAAAAGCTAAAGCTGCATCTAATTGCGGTAGTTAAAAAATCCAGTGAATTTCAACTACTGCCCGTCACAATGTAGTAACATAAACTGCTCCAAGAACAAATAAAACAACCGAGGATGAATTGAAGATGACAAAGTAGAAATCCGGGCAGTAATAATACCTCCAAGATTATGTATAGCCATATGTAAGCCCAAAAAGACCAGAATAGTTCCACAAGCCAAACTCCTAAATCTGAGATTTTCTTCAGCTCCCCGGCTTTTGGAACTAGGACGCAGACAGCATGGATAGGGAAAAGATCAAATGCCGCAGACCCAACTAATGTCCCGGGACCCAGACCTGCACATCAACTGAAAATGAATCACGCAGTTGGGACAGATTACACTACAAAAGAGTGAAACAAATATCACAAATAGCACAAAGGGAATTTTAGTACTTTCCACGTCTGCTGCCATTCATGAAAAATCTATTAACAGATTATAAAAATAAAATATGTAGCAAACCTCCAGCGTACAGGTTCCCAAGGTTCCGAAAAGCATCTATGGTGGCCAGAGATATTTGGGGGAAGCTAGTCCCGAAAGCCAGTAGACTAATATCGGCGATTGTGTAATTCCATATCTTTTCATACTTGACATGCTCCGTATTAGTGGACGGATCCCACACCACTACTTTCCTTGAGTGTTTCACAACATTCTCCATTGAGCGGAAGAAGCGGCCCGTTATTGCTGACAAGCCGATAAAGCAGTATGCTAGTCCAGCAAAATACAAAAAGGTTCGCACTCCATTCCCCAGTGAGGTTTCACCATAAAAGATCAGGTAACTGTCACATTTTTCTTCCGCCGTGAAGCTATAAAAGCTCGCAACCCTCGCAGTGATCCTATCATAAAAAAATCCCATCTTTGGGCCACCCAAATCTAACTTTTGGGACAGTGAGAGTTGGGTGCCCGTATAATTTCTGGTACGCCGCACCTTTCAAAATCTGAGTGTCAATAACTGATTGAAATATTTTCGCTGCTACTTGAAATTCAGAAAGGAATATGTTGTTCGTTGTTTATCGACCACCTATTCAGACTAACACAATACTTCCGTCCAACTCAGATCATGAATCTGACCCGGCAACAATGCCCGTGCTAATTTGAAAATTCTATAAAAAATGTCCAGTAACAATTGCCAACACACACAGCTAAACTATACACATCAGAGGAACACGAGTATCAGCCGGACTACTTTAACACAAGATAGAAAGGAAGCACAGCGAACAAAACAATGTCACAGATAAGGATCTTGCAGTGCAAACAGATACTGGATTGAGCAATCAAGTATGCAGTTAAGATACCCAAGAAATCAAATCAAAGGTGGCCCCCAGAAAGGTGACACTAATGCAGCAAAATCAGGCATTCAAGACCCAAATCCAACCAATCAATTTAAACCCTGGATTTTCGCCCACAATCAAATTCCCAATTAAGACAAATCCTCATCAAAATTCAAACGAAAAGCAAAACCTAATAGAGTCCGCAAGAAACCATACAAATTGTTCATCACCAAGTTCGCAACTTTCCAGCACATACGAGAACCCTTTGAAACCCCAAATCTGAAAACCCCCAGTCCCCCGACTTACCTAAGCGACAATCGCTCTGACGAGTTTTTGATGGTTTGGTAGACGAATTGGCCGGGAAACAGGCCGGTAGAGATCGGATCAGGTGACGACGGATAGGTGAGAATAGAGGGACGTGCAATGGGTCTCAAAAATTGAAATCAATGTCTGTCTTTTATTGATGATTGAATAAAAGATTAACAAAAAAAAATGACAAACTTGGTTGGTATTAATGAAAGCCAAGTTGGGCATGAAATGATTGAGGAGGCGACAGGTCCGATCTTGCAGTTGATGATGCTGTTCACACTTTATGTTGGGCATTCACCATATCTTCGCTAATTGGCCTATTTTACTCGCTAAAAATCAGTATTCGTAGCCCAAAAGTTCACAAAAGTTGAGAGCCACAAGGGTTACTGACTAGCTAATTGGATGGAGTTACAACTGTCCAGTTTGTGAGAATTCGAGTCTTCCAGCTTTGTGATGAGTATGTATTAATGGTAGAAAATAATACAACAATGAACCTTTATTGCTTTCTATCTATCCTCTTTGAATTTCAGATTTATTTTTCGTATCACTTACCTTCTCCATCCTTCTATACATGTCATTTAAGATTAATTTAAATAGATTAAAATAAAATTAATATTAATGATTAAATATATGGTTAATATTTAAAAAAATCGTGCAAAAAGTAAAAATGATAAATTATTACCAGTGGAGAATTGATTTTTTATTGATTATGATACCGAAGTGATTAATTTTTGAAATTTCAAGGTAGTTGTTGATATTAAATGCACATTGAAAATTATTAATTGACAAATGAAAGTGAACAAAAAAATTTAATTAAGTGAAATGTAAAAGAAAACAGAGAGGGAGTATTTTTTTAAAAAATGTGCACCACAAAGAAATTGGAGAACTTTGAAGGTATATGTTTAAACTCCACATCGAAATTCAGATTATTAAAAATTGTTGTTTATAGTCACTAGTCTATACAAAATGTTGTTGCTAAAAGCGTTTTTATATTTATAAAAAAGGATTACTGGATCTGAGTGACACTGCATATAAATAAAATAAAAGGTTAAACATAATAACATTATTTTGTTAAAGAAAATTTCGTGCTAGTGTTTTAGAAAGTTTAGGACATAGTCATATGTACCATAAAATCTTAAAATACCAGAACATTAAACCTTAAACTCTAAAACTAAAATCTGAAAAATCTAAATTTCAAAGTTTCGAAAACCCTAAAACTATAAAGCCGTGAAAATCTGAAAATTTTAAAATTCTAAAACCACAAAAATCCAACATCTCAAAACATTAGAAATTTATAACCTCTAAAACGAAAATAATAATAATAATTTTTTGGGAAAACTACAGAAAGGGGGTATGAACTACCACAGTTTTACAAATTACAGGTGTAACTACCATTTTTTGTAATTTACAGGTTTTTCAATTTTAGGGCTGTTTTGTAAGTAAATATTTTTCAATCAAGTCCAGATCTAATTTAAACTAAGTACAAACTCACACTCAACAAAACTAATCTAACCTAAATTATCCATGTTAATGTAAGCAAGTGTAGATTAAGATGAAGTTACTGCTAACGGTTGAACAAATTTAATGAATGAGTGGTTAGGTTAGTTTATTTGAGGGTGAGTTTGTAATTATTTTAAATTAGATCTGGACTTGATTGGAAAATATTTACTTACAAAACAACCCTAAAATTGAAAAACTTGTAAATTGCAAAAAATGGTAGTTACACCCGTAATTTGTAAAATTGTGGTAGTTCATACCCCTTTTTGTAATTTTTCCTAATTTTTTTTATCAATCTCTTACTTAATTTATACTTATTTTTTTATTATAAAAAATTAGTAATTAAAAGTGATTGTGACATGCATTTGTGATGTTATTAAAACTCGATTTGCTACTACAGTTTGAAACACAAGACAGAGCATCCTAAATTCATTGAAACTCGATTTCACGATTCTTCAAATGATAAGGATGGTGGAAATATAGACCTTGCTTCTCTGGCAGTTTGTCAGTATCTCGAGGAGAGAAACCTAAATTTGCTACTATGTGATGTTGGAGAAGCATTAATATCGTGTCAATAGGTAAGTCAGATTCGTTCTATACTATTAAGACTCAAACTCATTTCATTTTGGTTTAGCCGTAAAATCAAATTTATTATTTTTAGGGGAAAAATTCAAAAGGGGCTCTGAACTATCACTGCTTACCCAATTGCGGTCAGAACTACCATAATTTTTAAAAAGGGTGCGATGAAAAAAAAATTAGATTGATTTTCTAAAATAAAATTTGTCATTACATTCTAAAACTAATATTATTATAAGACTTAGATTTGTGTGCGAAAATTACATCGTTTGGTTATCCAAAGACGTCGTTTTCTTTAAGTGCGCAAAACAATATAATTTATTTTGATAACCAAACGATATAATTTTCGCACACAAATTTAAGTCTAATAGTAATATTAGGTTAGGAATGTAATGGTAAATTTTATTTTAGAAAATCAGTCCAATTTTTTTTCATCGCACTCTTTTTGGAAATCATGGTAGTTCTGACCGCAATTGGGTAATCGGTGATAGTTCAGGGCCCCTTTTGAGTTTTATCCCTTATTTTTATACCAATTCATTTCCATCAAGACTCAAGGCACATTTTTAAATCCATTAGATTTAGATCCGTTCTTCACATACTTAAGTATAAAATAAAATAAATAAATTTTAAGTGATTATAATTTTCTGAAAATACTTTAATTTACATTTTAAATTTTAAAAGTTTTATTTTTTATATTTGATCTTTTAAATATATTTTTATTTTACATCTTTAATTTATTATTTATTTTATTTTGAACCCAATTTGGACTCAAATCCAAATTCAAATGGACCACTATGAAACAAGACATAAATGGGTAGATCCGAATATCATAAATTTAGGTTTAAACGGATAAATATTTGGATATACCCGATCCAACTAACACCTATTTTCTCTGTCCTCTTCTACATATCGCTTAAAATAGCGTATATTAATTTTTGAAGATAAATAACTAAAAATATAAATATTATAAAATTATAATAAAAATATATTATCGAAGTAGAATTCAATACGAACAAATTGAGATCTATTATCATAATGTTTACAATAAAATTTCACGTATAAAACGATAAGTCAAACTCCAATCTATAAAAGAAAAGTGACACGTAAAAGAGAACGGGGGAGTAATTTATAATCAAGAAAATCAAATCAATCTAAATTGCAACGCCACATAGTAATAGGGAGAGATTAATCTCATACATAATAACAAGACGTCATACGTGATTTTTTCTTTTTGACACTTTTGGAAGGCACTATCTAACGAGATTAACCGTGTTTATCTTGACTCAAAATGACAACTCTTTCTCACCTATTATAAACCATACATTTTGATTTAGTTTCTACAGTTACATGAAGCTAACAGCAATTAGAGGAGGAAAAACAAAGAAAATGAAAGAAAGTAATATGTTCAAATTGTTTCTGAATTTTTTTAAAGAGTAATTTGAACCTCTATTTATTCCCTTCTTCCCATTTTGAGATTATTTCGAGGTGATGGGAGAGAAATGGGGTAAAAATATTTATTTGTTCTCATTTTATTATCCATCTCAACAAAATTTAAGATAATTTAGTAAATACATTATATTGTTCATTTTTCCTCTCAAATTCTTACTAAACTCGGTAACACATAAATTTTTCTTTTTCTCCTCATTTTCTTTCTTTCTTTTCATTTTCTCTTCAAACTCAGGAACAAAGTCTTAATGTTAAAGAAAATGCTTAACAGGTCTAACTGCACTATTTAAAAAGAATTATTAAGATCAACCAAAAAAAGTCTAAAAAAAACTCAAGAACAATTGAAATAATTTGTTATAGATTTGTGTAGATTATATTTAGTATGAAATATCATATGAAATGTGGTAGAAGTTTTCATAGATTTTATTTTAAGTCGTTGGACAGAGATGATCTTCAACATCGATTAAATGAGTGTAGTAATATAAATCGGTGGCCAATAGTGATTATGTGTGCACTCCAATAACAAGTGACAACCTAAATATTTGTAAGCGAGTGAAATTCTTCTATTATAACATCAAAATATACAATAATAAAATATGTGAATTTGTAAGGATAAAGAGTAATCCAAAATATGAGCAATATATAATAGTACACTACGATTTTTCACTAACAAAAACTCTTTCAAGACTTTGAATTTGTAATTCCACCTAGTAGCTTCTATAGTATACCTACTTGAGGTCACCTGGATATACAAGAGAAGAAAACACTAAATCACGCACAACATTTATTTCAGGCATGAACCAATTTCAAAAATTCAGAAAAGAAGAATAAGATAAAGTGAACTTTGAGAAAAAAGTGGGAGCAAATATGGTAGACAGTAAGCAAAAACCTATGAAATTGACAAATTAAATTATAATTCCGAGACTTGCAAATACAAATAAAAAACCAAGCTCCTAATGACCAGCTTTCATCTGTTTGTCAAAAGTTGCGACGATACGCGGTGGAACTTGCCTATAAATAGGTAGTTTCTCTGCCATTCTTTCATCCCATCCGACAGAGAGGAAGAGAGGAAAATTAAAGAGAGAGAGAAAAATTAGTGGGATAATTTTTTTAAAGAGTGACAAAAATAGTGAGGAAAATATTTGGGTTTTTTTCGGGTAATACTTTGAGTGTCACTATTTTGGGTCTGCCTCAAATCTCTCTTTGTACCCACTGTAATTTTATAGTGGAAGAATTTACCGGAGTTTGTCCCGTGAACGTAGCCTAATTTGAAGGTGAACCACGTTAAATTAGGTGTCATTTTGCGTCTGCTTGTTCGATTATTGTTAATTTATCCGCTGCTGTACCTGGGCCCAACATTAATATTGTACAAATACGGAACATTCACACAAGAGATGTGAGTTGTCATACGGAACATTCAAACAAGACTCCAACAGGCAAGTATCAATGGGAGTGGTAATATGGAGAAGCAACATGTAGGCAGCAATCAAAATAGTAACATATCAAACAACTCAAATACCATACGACTGCACTCTAGCAGCGGAAGCATATGTATATCTTGTGCTTCTTAGCCACACGTTTACGGAATTTGTGAAATCATGGTGAGTGAAAGTACTGAGGAGTGTAGTGGAGCTCAACAGCACGGTGTGAATGACTTCTGAGGCGGCATGCGAAAATGACTATTCGGACATCTGATTTTGAGCGGCAAGTAACTGATAGAAGCATGTTGACAAGCCGATGCACATATTGTTTCTATGACTCGTCAAATTAGATCTGTGACTGGTAAGAATTCTCAAATATCTTTCATTATAATCTTGTGCAAGTCTATAAAGTGCTTAAGAATCATTGAAACATTCAGATATATTATCTACATTTCTTTGATACAAGCTGTTGAATAACAGAGAGAATCGATGGTCTGTATCATCATCAATTCATCATCATCAGTTGATAATCAATTACACCGTATCTGATATAATCTTTCGTTAAGATACTTACCACCGTATCTCATATAATCCTTCATACTTACCACATGATTCATCATTATCAATTCATCAAGATATCTAATAATTTGTAAGTTACTTACCATATAATTCATCGTCATCAATTCATCATCAATTACACCTCCATATCTCATATAATCCTTAATAGTTATCATAAGATTCATCATCATCAATTCATCAAGATACCTAATAATCCGTAAGTTACTTACCACACAATTCATCATCATCAATTCATCAAGATACTTACTATACTATTCTTCATCATCATCATCAATTCATCAAAATACCTAATAATCCTTAAGTTACTTACCATACAATTCATCAAAATACTTACCATACGATTCATCATCATCATCAATTATATCGTATCTCATATATAATCATTAGGATACTTACCAAATTACGTGCCTCGAAATCATTGAAACATTATTCTGAGATATTATTTGCATTTCTTTGATCCAATCTGTCGAATCACGGAGAGAATCGATGGTCTGCATCATCATCAATTCATCATAAATTACATTGTATCTCATGTAATCTTTCTTTAAGGTTGTGTTTGGTAGCCGGGATAAGTATTAGGTATTATTAATGATAGGATAATTTATACCCGGATTGGATATAATGGTATTATTTATAATTTTAAAAACATGTTTGGTTGGACATCAGGATAAAAATTATTTTACCAAACTACCCTTAAATTTTTGTTAAAATTACATCAATCTTCATGCCCTATTTTTTCCTTTTCTAAGTTGTCATGATTTCTCCATCTGTTGTTTTTCTTTTGTCTGACTTTGAATCCAAGTGACGAACGGTAACAAAATTTCATGTTATATCTTCATTCCGTCACAGTCGCATTCGATGCATGACACACTGAAACTGGTGATGTGTTATAAAGAGATTTGGATATTTTTGTAATTATGAGATCGAGATAATTTAACCCACCTCAAATGGTGGGATAGATAATACCTATCTTTAAGAGCAATTACAATCCTAGTATTATTAATAACTAAATTTAAAAACTTACCAAACGCATTTTCTAAGTATTATTTATCCTATCCCCATATTTATCCCGGCTAGCAAACGCAGCCTAAGATACTTACCACCGTATCTCATATAATTCTTAATACTTACCATATGATTCATCATTATCAATTCATCAAGATACCTAATAATCCGTAAGTTACTTACCATATGATTCATCACCATCAATTCATCATCAATTACACCGCCGTATCTCATATAATACTTAATACTTATCATACGATTCATCATCATCAATTCATCAAAATACTTAATAATTCGTAAGTCAGTTACCGCACGATTCATCATCAATTCATCAAGATACTTACCATACGATTCTTTATCATCATCATCAATTCATCAATATACCTAATAATCCTTAAGTTACGTAACATACGATAAATCACCATCAATTCATCAAAATACTTACCAAACGATTCATCATCATCAATTACACCGTATCTCATGTAATCCTTAATATTTACCATACGATTCATCATTATTAATTCATCAAGATACCTAATAATCCGTAAGTTACTTACCATATGATTCATCATCATTAATTATACCGCCGTATCTCATATAATCCTTAATACTTACCATGCGATTCATCATTATCAATTCATCAAGATACCTAATAATCTGTAAGTTACTTACCATACGATTCATCATCATCAATTGCGCCGCCATATCTCATATAATCCTTAATCTTACCATATGATTCATCATCACAATTCATCAAGATACTTACCATACGATTCTTCTTCATCATCATCAATTCATCAAAATACCTAATAATCCTTAAATTACTTACCATACGATTCATTATCATCAATTCATCAAAATACTTACCATACAATTTATTATCATCATTTATTACATCGTATCTCATATAATCATTAAGATACTTATCATACGAGTTGTATTTCCAACACTTTCTTTATTTCTTCCACAGTTCTTCAACTCAATCGTAATCTAGCGGATCGAATCCAGCAAGGTTTCCGCTATTATCACTCATAGATGATTTTCAGTGATTTTAATTTGATTCCCCGCCGAGTTATGGGAAGAGAAAGGAGGGAGGGATTATTTACAATTTGGGCCAGAGCCATTCAAGGCGGCCCATGAGTATTGCTCAAACTAATCCTGCTGTGATACATCAGACATTTCACATTCACTAAACCAAACAGGTGTGGTACATCCAAATTCTGAATAGAGAATTAATATACTATATAAGTAATTAATTGTTAAATACCAGTACAAACAAAAAAATGTGGAACAAGAGTACACAGACTGTTTATACTGGCCGAACATGCACAAAAAGATGCCTAAGATAATACCGGGTGGAAGAATCTGGAGAATGGAAATTTAGCAAGTGAATGCGCTGCTTTGAGCAACTGTTTGGTAAAAAAAATCCACCTACATAACTAAATCAAACTTTAAAAAACCTGCCAGATGCTTCAACTTAATAACTTGTCTTGTGACATGAATAAATCTCATGACGTCCATAATGTGAAAATCCTAAAAATCAAAATAGAGTTAAAAACTTGCAAAGAAGATGACATTCAAAAAATGTGATCATTGTATTTTCGGATACTTTCAACAAATTGACAAATCAATCCACCAATATTTGACATGATAAGGACAATAATGCAGACACCAAACATTCTGAAAAGTAACATGTCCATGATAGACTCAAACTGAATGACAGACTCAAACTGAAAAACAAAGTTCATACTATACTGGCAACCTTCAGTGGAGGATTGATGATGTTCTAGTTGAGGAGTTGGAGTTTTATACGGTGCTTCATAGCCACACGTTTGCGGAATTCACCAAATCCTTCTGAATGAAAAATTTTACGAGTACAGTTGAGCTTTACAGTGCGGCAGCTCCTGCTCCTGTATGCAGCAATGAAGGCTCACACATCATCTCTTGAACGGCAAGCAATGAATCGCAGTAGTTTGACGATTTTCTTACTCATGTTGGATCTCTCCGACTCCAACTCATGGATGCGATTGTTCAAGATATTCACATATCTCTTCGACTTACTCTTAATATCTTTATGGATGTCAATTAAAGATTTGAACATGAAATCGAAATTTTTAATCTTGTTGCAATGGTTAAAAATAAAATTTTAATATTACTAATCTTGTTTGTAACTTTGTTTATATTTTGATTATAAATTTATTTATAAATATGAAAAGATGATTGAAAATGAAGATAAATATTAGAGAATGTAATTCATATGAATCTCACACCTTATTCAAATACTCAATTTTATATATTGAACGGATTACCATTGAAGATACATAGAATATTTATACTACTTCATAAAGAAATGGATTGTTGAGATGTATTCCATGCAACGTCTAATAATTATGACTCTACAATTCTCTCGGTATATTCCTAGGATATTTTCTTATTTAGACTCTCCATAAGATTCTAGGAAGCTCCATGCCATGGTCTTATTTTTCCTTCTCATGGGCCCTTTTCTGGTATTCTCTTGAACTTTTATTAGAATAGCTTCATATTTTGGGCTACTTCAGTTTAACCTAATCAGACATTGATATTCAGCACTCTCCTCAATGACTAATTTATATTTTTTTCTCGGTTGTCTCTTGATGTTAGCGCTAATATCAATCTTGAATTGTGTGCTTGGTCATTTATTCTCTCTTAGATCAGTTTTTCTTGAACTTTTGATCACATTGAAGAATTTTGTCTCATCTTCAAATGATTCTCAGAGCTTGTGAACCTTCTTAAGTATTTTCGATTGTTTTGCACAACGCCTGACTTCGTCGAAGTCTTATTGTGAACTAAGTTGACTCATTTGGAATAGTGATTTATTATTTCCAAGAAAGATTATGATATAGAACAAAAAATCATCTTATTCACCTTACTACAATACTCTAAACTACATAGGTTTATATTTCAATAATCAACCATAACTCCGAGTGTTAATATTTTATTGACTATCTTATTAACAAAGATATTAGTTATTTCACATTTGGTTATTTGGTGTTCTTAATTGCTTATATTAGATTCATATATTGTTTCCCTCTAACTCAAAATAGTAATTTTGTTAGGATTGGAATTAATTGGCAATAAATTTTCATGATCCATAGATAAACATACCATAACAAGCCTCATGATTTTTTGAATGCATTTCTACTTCACCATTTATTTTCTGACAGTTGGAACAACATCATTCTTCAGCACTCCATTCAAAACAGTGATCACAAGCTTGACGAACTTCCTTATCTCCAACACATTACAAGCTATTCTTGCTCAATTTCTGGCCGTGGCCAGCATTTCCCCTATCGAATCTCCTCACTCTCCCCAAATCTAACACCAATGGCTATCCAACATGCATCAATCAAATTCATATTTTGACCCTATGTGTGGAGAGGACTTCATTTTGATGTTCAGTTTCACTTGTTTGAGACCATTCTGGTGGCAGCAGCTGACGTGGCAATAGGGTCTATTTTTCATATGCTTCAGCCGCATTCATGATCTTTTCTGCCAAAAAACAGAACATAAGCAATCAACAATCCCATGTTTAGAGAAAAGCATACTTGAAGAAATGTATTGTAATATAATAATTATTACATGTATTTGGTTTAGGTAAGACGTGGAACAAAAAAGGGAGAGATCTTTCTAGATTTTGAACCATTTTTTTTTATTTGGTTAGAGATAAAAAAAACTATAGAGAAGTGTATAAAACATAATTAAATTAAAATTTTCTCCTAGTTTTTTATGTATGTTCTCAACTCCAAATTTTCTCTAAATTATAACATAGAATTATGCTCACTTTTTTATCTAATTTTATTTTCCCTCACATGTTTAGTGAAAATATGACATCATAACTGAATGTTCTAGCCTTTTTTTTTTCTTGCATTTGACCAATTCAGCGCATAGCAATCACTGGTGTGGTCTTTTGCTTGTTGTATTAAACCACCATGATTCCTGCTGCATTTGTAAAATGCCTTTCCAACACATTCGGTTGTTCAACCCTGCCTCTTCCTCTCTCAATAAAACTCAACTCAAAATTTTTGTACCCCATATAAAATCCTGAAACCTCCAATGCGCAAGACTACCATATAACTCAGTGCCATCTCTGGCCGTGTGGGTAAATAACAGTTTCATTGAATTCAATAATTTGATTGATCTACAACAATTCTATGTATTCCGAAAAGAATCCTGTCTAAATCAATTGTGATGCATCAGTGTATACGTAAGTAAATCAATGTGAATAACAAATCATAACCAAGTCTTGCTCAAACTAATCCAGTGGTGTATGTGACCCCTGTCTGAGGCAACCATTCATCCCCCAGCAAGAAATTGGACACCGTAAAATTCATGGCGACAGTGGCATTGATGACTTGGTACCCAGGCCACGCGACTCGCCCCGCCGTGTCCGACCCAGGTCCCGTGTTATCAAACTCGGCGTAACAGAGCGTGTCGAGCGCAAAGTCCCCGTTCCATTTATTCCACCCCGTCGGATCAACCGAGCCATCCATGTAAGACTGCATGTACACCGTTCTCGAGTACTCCTTCCACGGCCGTCCCAGGTAAGTCCTGGTTGTCCCGTCGCTGGCCGCCAGGTCCGGAGCCGCCATAATGTTGCAGCTCTGGATCGACGTTCCCGTGTTCTGATTCGGGTCGGTCCTCCCTTGAGCCGTTATGGCGTTGAACTGCCCGCTCATCGGCAGCCTCGGGTATAGGTTGCAGTTTTGTAACACCACGGCGGCGTTACCGAAGATGAAGTCCACCGTGCCGTATATGTCGCAGTCCCGGTAGAACTGCCTTAGGGAATGAGTGTATAATGTGTCTTGGTATGCTTCGAAGCTGCAGCTGTAGAACGCCGATAAGTCGGCTCCACTCCGTAGCGCCACGGCTTGATGCTTCACTGCTCCGGCCGTGTTTCGAATTGTCATATTCACCATCACGAATCCAGGGGCCGTCACCACTGAAAATATAAAATGATATAAAGATTTGAGTATAAGCAATTTCAGGGTAATTATTTCGTCGCTAAAGCACATTGCATACATATGTGAAAAATCCACTTTCGTTGCTAAATATGATATTTCCATCGCTAAAGGTTATTAATTCAATCAAAAATCCTAATTTTGTCTACTATTTCTTGATTATAAATATTGAGAGAGTAGGTACCGAAGGTGGCGGAGTTGAACGTTGTCCAGCCATCGACGACGCTACGATTTCCAGTGACGACGGTCTGATTGATGCCGTCTCCGATCATCATGAGATACCTCTTGTTCTTGGCTATGACGACGTATTCTTCGTACACTCCGGCAGTGACATAGATGAGAAAGTAGCCATTTCCAGCTTGGGTGTTGTTCGGTGCAGCATTGACGGCGTCCGTTATGGTGGTGAAGTTCCCTGTCCCATCCTGACTCACCGTCACCATCTCTCTCACTAGTACTTCGCCGCCATCGTCGCTGTCGTCACCGGTTGCTTGCAGCAGGTTTCTTTTGGTGAGAGTTTCGTACATCTTCGCCCCTTGCCTCACGTTTCTTGTGGTGCTGTGCTTCTTGTTCTTCCTCTCGGGGACCCAGCCTCTGGTGAAAAGGGCGAGCGAGACGCTGTAGAGCTTCGTGTCGTTTGATATCGGCTGGGTGATTCCGTTCCTGACCCGCCAGGCCGAGGTGGTCGAGCTGATCCCGTCAAAACAAGTCTGCTGATTGGTCAAAATGGCGCTGAGGAGCGTCTGGACGTCCTCGGCTTTCAAGCTCGGCAGCGTCCTGGACGTGGAGCTCACCGTGCTGAAAGTGCTGGTTAGAAAATCGAGATTCAGATCGGCGAGATACTTGCAGTCCTCGAGGGCTCGGACGGCCGGGGTAGAGAGCTGGGATTTTCGGGCGAGGTACTTGTTGATGATGGATGAGAATTTCCTGGCTTGGGAGATGGATTTGCGGACGGAGAAGCGTCCGTAGTCGTAAATGTTGGCGGAGGAGTTGCTGGTACGGGGTAGGAGGGTCTTGCAGTAGGCTGGGTCCGGGGTGGATTTGCAGATGGCGGCAGCGGAGGAGGCGGTGGCCGCCGAAGAAACCATAGATGTGCAAAATGCGAGAATGAAGAAAATGAGCATGTTGCATGGAGAGAGCGGAACCATTTTGCACACTACAATGTAATAATGCAAATTTAATGATGTTGTGATCTTGCTAGCATCATGCCCTACTTATAGTGTCATATGAAACGTTTAATAATTAAAGGGTGACCGGATATTTTTATACTTTATTTATATTTTGTTTTGTCAATAAATAATCATGAATGTGTTGGATTTTTGCGGGTGGATGGAGATATAGTCGCACCAGTCTATTATTAGATGTGAGTCAAATATAATGACTTGAAGATATACAGTCTGATAAAAACGCGTATTGCTAGCTAGCCAGCTATTGGATTAGAAGCTCAATGCAAGTCTTTGTGTCAGACTGTCAGTAGTCCTCGGTACGCATGTCATGTTGATAATGTCTGCGTCCATTTTGTCTCAAAGCTTGAGCGTACTATGATGTAATAATCTAGTGAGCTACAAGTAAATGAATTGTGTTTAAGGTCTCCATAAGACAGAGCTATAGGTTCATTAATTAATTGTTATAAAAATGAAATAATAACTGGGAATAAACGACAGTTTACGAGGCGGAGGCGGTGATATTTGTTGAGGTTGTTGCTGTGTTACGTGGTCAACCTTGAGTGTTATCTTGCGCTTGGCGGGTCAAGCAAGATCAGTGCTGAACTGCTGATGATCAGGCTTCACACTTGGATTTCAAACTTGCCGAACAACATTCTTGTTACGTTATTATTCATGATTAATGATCAGCCTAACTCGTTTTTAAATGCTATTTTGTCAAATCTTGACTTCTCTCAATTGAAAACTACACACCGACTTGCACATCTCCAGAAAGCAGCAACGATCTTTCCTCTATATATGTTTATATATATACAGCAGCAAGTGCAGGAAAATACAACTTGCTTGGGTGCATGTTTGTAGTATGGGTAGTTATGGTATTTAGGCTCTCACCATATTGGTGGATTGTGTAAATAGAATAATTTATATTAGAGATTTACTTGTAATAATTTATATTATTTTAATGATTTCTATAGAGATTATGATAATGAAATAGTTAATACTTAATTATTATTGAATGATAGTTAAAAGTCAACAATATTATGGCATGACCTAACAATTACTGAATTATTTTGACATGTTATTTGGTAACCTCGGAACTTTCACAAACGATGATAATCATAGAATAAAGCTTCCGTTTCCACTAGTGCTACTTGTTCCTCATCATGGAGAAAAAAAAGTCTTCATTGTTAGGTGCTTATTTTGTAACTAACCAAATATTATAACTCTGGGGTTGACATGAAGTTGGTTTTTTCGTATCGACGCAGATCTTAGACGATGTCGGTTTGGATTTTCTCTGGTAAAAATTCTAAGTGCTCGGTGCACTTCGGACAAGAAAATGGTCAGCAATATGACTCGATCGATATTAACGTTTGAGAGTTGGGTGCAAACACGTAAGGGATATTTAGTAATATCTTTGTTTGCTTAACTTCAATGATAGGTTGATCATTTCATCGCCCAAGATCACAAATTCATTACTAAAACTGTTGATGTCCAGTACCATGCATTGTGGCGCATTATTAGCATATTTTTTTGTCGAGTGTGGGACTGGTTAAGAAGACGTTGCATTTTTGGTAAATATTGGTTTCGAAAACTCATGGCCAGAAACGAAGCAAAGTGCTCAGTTTCCTGGTACGTGTGAACGATAACGAAAGAGTTTGGAAACACTAATTTTAAGGTTTCGAAGCCCGAACTAACCATGAGGTGTAGAGCAGCTTGAGCTAATAATAGAAGAGCCTAAATTAAACTGATCGAGCAGAATGGGTGTATATATAAACAGATGGATCATTTGAGACATCCACAATTGATTAGATTGGGTTTTGTGTTTGTAGCCTTTTCGATTTGTTATTGGCCACAAAATTCAAAATGGCTCCCAGGCGGAACAGTTTTGTGGCCAATGCTACTACTATCTTCACTTTCGGAATTTTGGCTTTAATTTGTTTTAGGGCTGAGGCCAGCGGCCGGGGCCTTCTACCTGCTGGCGGTCCTGTTTTTGATGTCACCAAGTATGGCGCCACTCCTAACGGGAAAGAAAATGCCCAGGTATTTTTATCTGTTCAAAAAAATAGGAAAATGATCTACGTTGTCGCTAAATGTCGCTCTTTCATTGCTAATCATAACTTTGTTGGTAATTATCACACTTTCGTTGGTAAAGACATACTTTTGATGCTAAAACTTCAAATCTTTGGTCTATGATTGTTGTGTTTATTGAGTTGCTACTTGTTTTAGGCATTCATCAAGGCATGGGTCGCAGCTTGTGCTGTGAAGGGAGGGGCCACCGTATTGATCCCAAAAGGCGAGTTTCTGGTTGGCGAGGTTTACTTCACCGGCCCATGCGGCGGGAAAATGACCGTCAACGTGGAGGGCAACTTGAAGGCGCCAAAGGACTCAACCGAATTCCCTGCGGCGACCTGGTTCACTGTCTCAGATGTGGATGGTGTTCAAATCACCGGAACTGGCTCGTTCGATGGAGTAGGCCAAGAGGCTTGGAAGTTCGATGACTGCTTGACCAATCTTGACTGCGTCCTTGCAGCTACGGTACATCATGAAACCCTTATCACAAGTCCCAACAACTAATTTCATTAACAAAGTGAATTTCAAACTGTGTTGAAATTGAGATGGAAATTTAGGGATCGGTTTCTTGCCCGTCAAGAAAAAAAACTAATCCACCTTTATGACTTAATGATCACAATATATAGCTTGGACTTGTAATTTATTCTGTATTGGATGCAGAATATCAAGGTGGAGAGAGCTAAGAATGTGAATATCCAAGGCATAACTTCAATCAACAGCAAAGCTTACCACTTCTACGTCACGGACAGCCAACAAGTGACAATCACAGGAGTCAAAATCCTGACCAACGGCGGTCTAGGCCTGAACACCGACGGAGTTCACATCTCTCGTTCAAGTTTCGTCAATGTGGTGAAAAACTACATCGAATCCGGAGAGGACTGCGTTTCCGTAGGGTATGGATCCAGCAACGTAAACATCGATGGGGTGACCTGCAAAGGAGGAGATGGCATCAAGTATGCATTTATACATCATTAAACAAATTATTCTTCAATAAGGAAAAGTTTGCGCACTAGGGTTAATTGTGATTCTCATTCTATGTGAAATGTGGCAGCATTGGAGTTAGCGCCGGACGCCGCTTAGACATGGAGAAGGACATTGTTGGAGTTATCGTCAAAGGTAGCCAACTGATCGACACCAAGCACGGATTCAAGATCAAGACCGGTAAAACTGTGACGCCAATGCAGATATCAGACGTGAACATCGATGGCGTCCAGATGACCAATGTGGGGGATCCCATCATCATTGATCAGATGTTCGGCGGCGTGGTACGTCAAATTCATTGCTACAAAAATAAAATATCACTTTCTTTTGTGGAACAAAAAATATTGAGCATACAAATTATCAGGAATTCGAACTCTGTAATCTTTACTATTTGATATGACAGCTGTCGAGTGTGAGGGTGAACAAAGTGACCTTTGCCAACATCAAGGGCACAACTCCAAGCAAAACGGTAGCCAACTTATTTTGCAGCAAATTGGCTCCCTGTGGAGTAACCATGAAGAACGTCAACCTGACATGTCCGGCCACTAAAAAGCCAGTGAGTTCATCAGTGTGCAGCAACGTCTTAGGTGCAACGTTCTGCCAATAGGTTATATCGATCTATATGTGCTGAGCGGCAGATTAGGTTCAAAGTTCATCTATATATCTTCCATGGATGCTTGTGTATGTCTCCCATGATTTCACAAAGACAGTTAAGCAGAATCTCAATGAGATGAGATGCGAAGAGTTGATTTTATATCGTTGTAATCAACTCTCTGCGAGTTTGTATTCTTAGCTAATATATAATAGTGATGGTTTGATTTTTTTTTTTTTTCGGACGACAAAATTACATTAACAAAATTTTGGTTGATTGGTGAGACAATATTAAAAATTTAGTCAAAATTATTAATATAATTTTTTACTATGTATTTTAAGTGAAATTTAGAGAGCGACTATCCTCATTGCCCCAACGGATCATGACAGACTCATCATTTACCAATCTTGGATTTGAAACTAGAGTGAGAAGACGAACAAAGGAATAGCAAAATAATAACCTAACACATGCATGTAATTTGTCTCCATGAATTGATCTCAATCTTATAGATATAGATATTAAATATGCCCAACTGATCATTAATATGAATATAGACCGGTGAGTATCAAATACACAATTGGTGAGTATTTCAAATAAAATTAATAGGTATAAATGTAAAATTCAAGAATATGAAATATAATTTTGATGATTAATATAACAATAATAGGAATAAGTCCAACCAAATTTAAATTTAAATACTAACTTTGTGATTTTTTTTTTCAAATGGACTTCTTTTGTAGTTTAGTTTCCAGGTAGTTTTCAAAATAGTCTCATTCCTAAACAACAATTTTGTTTAAGAAATAGTGTTTTATTCTACACATCAACTATTATTCCTAGTTCTAAAATTGTTGTTCGAAACAGGAAGTCCAACAATTTTTTATAACTCATTTTACTAGAATCATCTTGATAATAATATAATATATGTTAATTTTGTTTGTACTCCCGAACTAAAATTTTAATTTCGCCATTAGCTAGCTAGTTATTGTTTACCCACACAATTTGCCTTCATCAATATGCATGAAGAGGAGACTTTTCTTTTATAGTGACGATACCGGATGCGAAGGGTCCAAATAAAAAAATTAATGTTTTTAATCAGCTATTGTTTGTTGAGCTTAAGTCATTGCAGAAATTTGGAGTTCCTGTTTTTTATTTGTCAAAAAATCAGAAACTCCAGGTCACATTATTACGGGTTATGAATGACTTTTCTGCAAATATAAAGCTATTTGGATGATCTATGACAATTAAGCTGACATAATCCATCTGTATGCATCTGAATGCTCGTGCATCATTGACGTACAATCGCAATATTTCCTGGTTTGATTGTCACGGATGTAGTTTACCCATAAACTACTCTTATTAATCAAACATTTTGAAATTCACCGAATTAAGGAAAACAGTGTCATGATTCACTACCAGTATGAATATCCAGTATGGTATTGGTAAATTATATTTTCACAGACAGTTCTCATATTATCGACGTGCCTCTGATGAAATTATTCATCTAGGTTTTGGTGCAGAACATCGTTAGAAGAAAATATGTAATTTTCAAGATCTTCCAAATTAGAAAGATAATTTGTCGCACCACAACTTGAATGTGATGTATGTGGATAAGAAAAATATTTTCGAACATATGATGTTTAACATAACATTGAATGTGGATGGTGAAAGCAAGAGCAATCCCACAATAAGAAAAAAATATTCATTATTAATAATATGCAATAGAAGAAACTTGTAACCAATTCCGCATATGAATGACTTTTACTTGACTAAGGTGTTCTTCGTGCTTTTAGATGCCGATGCGCAAGAAGTTTGTATGTTGGTAGAGGAATAGAGATCCGGACAGATTTACATATAGAATACAATTGATTTTGTTGATGTTGATGGACATAGGTGGATGAACATTAAACTTTGAACTATTGATGTCAATGACATTTCACTACATGTTTCTGAAACCAACTTAAAAAAATAATATCTAAATTATGTACATATTTTAAATATTCGTGTGTTTCATCATTATCTAAGAAAAACTTTAATAAATAAACTCCAACATAATCTAACTATGTGCAAACTAACTTGAGACATTGTTCTCACCCCCCTTATTCTTGACTCACTCGAGCATCTAGTTGCACATGACAAATTTTTGTACAGTCAGTTGAACCGGATAAATACACGTCGGTTCGACATGGAACCCGAACCGAACCGGTCAATTGCACCGTTTAAATCCAAACCTCCTTCTCGCTGGAGCATCTCTCAACCCTTAAACCCTCTCAACACTCCTCGCTAGGGTTTCTCACCAATCCATCGATACGTCAGCCATGGCGACTCGAATCCTCTCTCGCTCGCTACTCACCAAACTCCCGTCCCCTTTCTCCTCCGCCGCTTTCCCTCGCTTCCACCTCCGCCCCATTTCTTCCTCAGCCACCGCTTTCGCTCGATTCCGTCTCCGCTCGCTCGCCTCCTCCGCCGCTTATGCCACTCTCCGTAGAGACGCATTTTTCCCGGTTGCGGTAGCGGTGCGAGGGTTCGCTTCGAGGACGACGTCCTCGTCGCTGAACGACCCCAACCCTAACTGGTCCAACCGCCCACCTAAGGAGACCATCCTGCTCGACGGGTGCGATTTCGAGCATTGGCTGGTTGTGTTGGAGAAGCCCGAGGGTGATCCCACTAGGGATGAGATTATTGATAGCTATATCAAAACCCTTGCTATGGTTGTTGGAAGGTTACAACTTCATCCTTCTCACTGTGTTTCATTTTATTTCTCTTTGCGAGTTTCAGTTGATGTTTGTGTAGCTGAGTTAGCTGGTATTGCTGCATATCAAATACTAATGACCCATAAGAATCTTCATTTATTGATTCCTAGTTATTAGATGACTTGTATTTTTGGTTTTTTGAGCTTTGGTAATGATGTTAGGATCTTGAAATGGAACTGGAAGGATTTAATAGATGCTTCTGTAAGTGAATGAAACTAAAGTTGATGTTTAGGGAAAAAAAATCATTATAAGAACTCAGAATCATATTGTTGTGTTGGGGAATATATCATACTTTAATTTTTCTGGTTTGAAGTTCTGGTTTTCAAAATTTGGAAAGGATGATGGGATGTTGAAATGGAACTGTGAATATTTCATTAGGTGTTTTCGCGACTGAATGAAAATGAAGTTGATACATAGCAAATAGTAATCATACATAAGAGGCATATTATTATCCAGGAGAATATCTCTACCGATCATATATTTATCTTTTTTATTTTTGAATTTTGTTTTTGAACTTTGGAAAAGTTGTTAGGATCTGGAATTGGATATGGGAATATTGCAGTAGGTGATGTTACTGAATAAATGAAAAGGTAATGCATTGGATATAATAATCAATAGTAAGCATACAAAAGAAGCATATTTTGCTCTAGGAGATAGTTGCTGCATTGAGATGATGGCCCCATTAAGTTAAGTTATTGTTGATTGTATTTGTTGTGCATATCATGTAGTGAGGAAGAAGCGAGGATGAAGATATATTCAGTCTCCACAAGGCATTACTTTGCTTTTGGAGCCCTCGTGTCCGAGGAGCTTTCATATAAAATCAAAGGTATACAAATAATTTTCTCTTGGATTGTTGGAACATACCTGTGGTTATCTGCCTGCATGGCTAATTGTTAATGGTTTTTGTTTCAGAATTACCAAAAGTGCGCTGGGTTCTGCCTGATTCATATCTTGATGTCAGGAACAAGGATTATGGAGGTATGTCATGTATTCCTTCATACATTGGTTTAACTCTATTTTATGACTTCACGGGAACCAGTATTTGTGGCATATTATTCTACTTTCTTGTTAGGAAGTTGTATACAGTTGGTAACTAATTTCCGTAAACCAGATTATGTTAGCTTAGTTTTGGTTGTTGGAGTGTTCAGATTGCTGCAGGTGGCTGACATTTTGTACATAACTTTGATCTTGAACCCTTATGTTGACTTGGGTTTTGGTGATTAGTTTCCTTTTTGTTAACCGGTAGTGCGTGCCCACATACTATATTCTTTGCTCATACTCACACTCATTCACAATTGGATACAGGAGAGCCTTTCATCAATGGTCAGGCTGTTCCGTATGACCCAAAGTATCATGAAGAATGGGTCAGGAACAATGCTCGTGCCCAAGACAGGAACAAGCGCAATGACAGGCCTAGAAATTTTGACAGAAGTAGGAACTTTGAGAGGAGAAGAGAAAACATGCAAAATCGAGATTTTGAGAACAGGGGCCCTCCTCCTCCCAACACGCCCCCTCCTCAAGTTGTTAGTGGTCCTAACATGAGTCCTCCTCCCACAAACTTCCCTCCCCAGAATGCTCCTCAGAGCAACATGCCGAGAAACAATTATTCACCTCTTCCCCCTCACAGCAATGTGCCTCAGAACAATTTCCCTCCTCAGAACAACTACCCTCCCCAAGGAAACTACCCTCCTCATCACCAGGGCAACTACCCTTCTCCCCCGAACAACTTCCAACCCCAAAACAGTTACCCGCCGCCTCAGAACAACATGGGTAATTTCCCTCAGCCAAACATGGGCACTTACCCTCAGAACACAAACAGCTTTCCACCCCAAAATAACATGAGGCCACCACAGTATAATAATGCTGGCAGAGCCCCAACTAATGATGCTGGACCTGCAGCTTATCCATCGAATTTCCAGAATAATGATTTCTCTGGTAATGGACCACAAGCTAATGCCGAGCCAAATCACCAGAACTATGGTCCTCCGACTCCAGGATTTGGAGGCCCTGACGGAGGCAAGCCCTTCTAAGAGAAAAGTTGAACATAGAAGTATAACAAGGTGATGTGGGCAGTCATCTCCTGTATCCGGTGAGAGACACTGAAATAGTCGTAGTTTATGCGTAAGAACTTTTGATGCTTTTGCTGAAAAATATATATGTAAGTTTGCAATCATTTTATGAGAATTGTATGAGTTAAGTTTCAGTTTCAGAAAATGAAGCTCTTGGGCTCTTTGATTCAACTGTTGTTTGAACTTCAGTGTAGAATGTATAAAATCGTGGAATGGGAATGTGAACTTCAGCGTATTATAACGTGAAATTTAGTGTGAAAAAGCGAGGAAAATGAAGTTTCAAGAGAAAATTGGAGAGGCTGCATTATAACCTGTATATATTCAATTCAAGAACATAAATATTGTTCCTGAAACATAATGTGCTGTATGAGACAACGATCCTAATAAAACCAAAAAGTTTCAAGAGAAACAGGGCAATCGACAACTCTGTTTTCCCTACCCTTTGCCTGGACAATTCTCAAAATTTAACCTAAAATATTTTTAAACATAGTAAAAAAAATAAATAAAATATTTTTATATTCTTAATTTAATTCAAATTTTAATTTTATATTCCCAAATCCAATTCAATTTTTTTTCTCCATAACTAGATTCCAACCCGAAACAGTTCAATTTAACCCAATTCAACTCATAATTAATTAAAATAAATTAATTAATTAAATGCAACCTAAACAAGAACCAACTTAACTTCACTTAACCCACTACCGGCTATCCCAGCCACTGGCCGGAGATGCGAAACTGACATCAGCATGAGTCGCAATGCACCCCATATTTAAATTCCTGCGACCGTCACCTTTGGCTCTTAAATTTGAACTGTGAGTGAGCATTCAAATTCACAACTATTTATACTTGAGGTTGCTTTGTACATAAACAATACACACAACAAAATGTTATTCGATGGAGAAGCAACTGGCTTCAAAAACAATGACAAATATACTTTTCTGTAATGTGCAAAGAATTAATCATCAACAAATAAACCAATGGCAGGTCAAACCAAACTCCCGCATTCATCAACTTTTTATTGCTTTCTATTCCCAACTTTGTGTGTACCATCTGACAACAATGGCTGCCTTCGGGCGCCAATGGGTGCGGCGCTGCTTGTGATTGACTTCTCAGCAGGCAACTGACTCAACTTCGCATTAACTTTCCTGATGAAATGCGTATAGAAATAGACAGACAGAAAATGAGTAAGCATACTTGCTGAATCTGCTCTGCTATACCAGTTGACTGCCAGTGCGAAAAGGGTGAGTTAATGAATGTCACCTGAGTTTGGACCCCCTTGCTATCTTTGGAGTAGGAGAGACCAGTTTGGATCGTAAGCTGGGAATTCGAGACCCAATTGCTGCACTGGCTACGCTGGGGATTTTGGTTGCGTGGTTGAACTGCCCATGCAGATCTTGGTCTGATGAGTCACTCGTGCCAGCATCATCATCCAAGCCATCGGATTTTTTAATGTCGAACTGATTGTTTCCAGTAACTATACTGTATGGCTGCTCATGGTATAGATTGGTAGTATCATGAAGGCAGTTCTGGCTGCTACTTGCTGCCCAGCATCCTTGTGGGTTTCCGACTTCACTTGAAGGGTCCAGCTTGTTAACCATCACTTTGTCCACCCACTCCCCATCAGCGCTTATTTCTTTATCTTCATTTGTTGCGTTCTCAGCTTGAATAATCACTGGTGGCCAAGGGGCCGAAGTGACTAGAGGCTCATCAGGATCTAAATTCAGTTTCGTCAGCCTTGGCACTGAGGATGAATTGCTCCGAAGCTATGAAGGATAAAAAAAACAGAGTTCAGCGCCAGTTCCAGTTGAGCTTAAATACCAAATGGAATAAATCAAGTGCTCCAGAAAACGTAACTCACCTCAAAATTTCCTACATCACACATTGGTTGTCTATCGCCTATCAAGTCGCCAACCTGCTTTTTTGGGAAATACGGTGAACTCTCATTGGTTCGAGATTTCTCGGTGATGCAAAAAGGTGAACTGGGAGCTTGCTCTGATTCTCCTGTCTTTCTTAGTAACGCTACTTTGAGGCTGGCTATCTGAAAGTGAGGGTGAATAATAATTTGAGACTTATAACAAGCAAAAATACACTTAATCAGAGGGAGCACCAAGAAATACTAGACCTGTTCTTTTAGCTCTTTGACTTCTGAAGCATCTTTGTTAACTTTAGCTGCACCTAAATCAACAGAGGATACACGCTCAGCAAATTTCAAGGTACTTATGGTTTCCGGCACAGCATCTAAATCCGGGCTGATATGAACAAACATGAGTGTCTTGGCTTGACCTCCTGCATAAAGTACATAAAAAGTGTTATGATATGATTTCAAACGTGCAAGTAATGTAAGCTGGGAGCCTTCTTACCGAGGGAATCTTGGAGCAACTGAGTGAGCTTGCTGTTCCTGTATGGAACATGAGGATTCTTTTGAGCAAGGGAAGCAATCACATCGCCTAAGGCAGAAAGAGATCGATTGATGTGTTGTGCCTCTTTCAATCTCTCTCCCGTCACCTCAGATTTGTCTACCCTCTCACTTCCAGCAAGATCAACAAGGTGCATGCAGCCTCGAAGTACAGTGCCCGAGGTTAACTCCCGTCCGTGAACATGAACTGTCAAGCAACTGGAAAGAGTAAAACCAATCGAGTTAAATGCAATGCTGCTGAGATTTACACACCATACACCTAGTGCACGTGCTGAAAAGAGAATTGACCTGTGTGACCGGCTGCTACGATCATTAAGAGCGGTGGAACCGACCACACGGTTTTTATGTCCAAGGTTCATCAAATAGATTACATCAGAAGTGGATGTTACTGGAACCAGATAAGCATCTGGAACATTGAGTCCTGTTAGAGAACTGTTGCGAATATCTAATGTGTGAGGAGTCAAAGACACAATGTGTTAACTAATTGGATGAGGCAAATAAAGCTCAATCTGAAACAAAGGTTGCACACCAAGACAAGAACTATAAAGGATATCTCTTGCTAGATCCATCCATGACAAGGAGATCTCTAACTTGCTCATTGTATATTTCCATCATCTGGACAGAAATATCATATTGGAATATGTCCTTTCTTTGCTCCGCGAGAAGAAATAGATCTTGCAAGGCCCTATAATTTACACCTTGGTTATGTTCAGTGAGAACGGAAGGCCCAGTCTGCAAACACACACAAATTAATAAATGCTAGTTACACCTTCCATTATTCACGATAAAACATAAGCATTTTCGCAATAAAATTTTACCATAGTGTAAGTCTTTCCAGATCCTGTTTGGCCATATGCGAAAATGCAGACATTATAACCATCAAGAGCAGAACGAATCAGTGACTTGGTATCAGCAAATACATCTTCTGCAAAAAAAAAAAAAAAAAAAATGTTATGTCAGACTTAAATAAAGCACGCTAGACGGCGAATCTAAGCAGCTGAGAATGTACGGCATACCTTGAGATGCAGTTGGTCCAAAGACTTTATTGAATCGAAATGATTTGCACCCTTTTCCATTCTTTTGAAGTGTCTTGATAGTTATGTCTCCTTCATCTATGTGTTCAATGCTGCTAAGAGTATTTGGCTGACTGCCAATAAATGGCCTAACACGGCAGTAGACTCTGATACTCCCTACACATCAAGAAAACAAGGATGAATAAGCATGATTGTATAACTTGCGGTTTTCTTCAGGATGAATACTCCCTACACATTATATTCAGCACCACAGCTGACAGCATTAGAGATAAAATTAATGGGTGCATTACCCTTAAGGTCCTGCACTTGATTGTATAACTTGCGGTTTTCTTCAAGAACTCTATGATATCCAGAAGCAGCATGAGAGAGACTTTGAATATGTACACCACCTGTGGTAAACATACAGATTTGAAAATTTTATGATCTTATATTCAAACAACTAGCAACTGCAGACATCTTATCCACATCATCAATTCATACCAAGATTATGGAATTCCTCTGAAAACTTCATCTGCAGAAACCGCATTCCAGATTTCGTGGCTTCAAGGGTGCTCTTCAAGCTCTGCACACATACAGGTCCACACATCAAAAAATAAAAAATGAAAAATTCCTGCTGATTCTCAATAAAAAGTGTGGCAACAGATACAATGATTGGTACCATGATATCCTTTTGTTGTTTATCAAAAACGAGTTGATGTTTCTGGGAAAAAGCTTTTGTTTCCTCCTCGGAAATGTGATTTTTGCAACCAGACGGGTCTTCATCTTCAGCCTTATCTCAAGCAAAGATTGGGAAAAACATTGCATAGATTGGTTTCTGCCCCTTACATTAATCAGAAAACCTTAATCTCAGTGAAGGACGGCAGACTCTGTATAGATAGACTCGTACCTTTGCATCTCTGAAAAGAGCTCTCAAAAAAGACTTGTCGCCCACAACTGGTACATCTTGATAACAAATTTTGCTCTATAGAAATGTTAACAAATGAGCCAGAAACTGAATGATGAATCTACCATGACTCCTACTGTATTAAAAAATAGAATTAAATGATTGCTTCAAAGGCAACTAATCTAATTACATACGATTGGAGTTTGACAGATGAGACGATTCTGTATCTCCTCTACAACCTTGGAAAGCAGAGACTCAACTACCTGCAAACATAATAATTCCTCGAAAATGATTGGTTGTAAAACCTGATGTGGACACGATACAAATAAATAGTAGATAAATCATTTAGCTGTAGAAATATGTTTATCTGGTGTACCATTGGAACTTCTTCAGGAGCTTTATCCTTCAGGACTGCTCGAGCAAGTAAACCAAAGGGACTTGAAATGGACTCCTAAGAATAACGCGAGAAAAGATCAATCATAATAGAACTTAGAAATTTGGGAATTTACACCCATGATCACAAAGCTTACCAACCATTTTATTCAAGATCTGGTCAGGGTCTGAAGATTTTTCAATAGTTGAGTTGTTTTTGGACAAAGGGTTTGTGAAGGGTTCTGAAGCCTTTCTTACAAATGCTTTGCAAGAGAAGGTTGGTTTGATATTGCCACCAAATTTCCACACTCCATTTCCACCACTTTGCTTCCATTCATGATAAGACTTCAAAGCTAGTACGGAATTTACAACTCTGGCTGATGTTCCTCCCTGATAGACCAATAAAGATGAATCATATGTGTGACAATTGACAGGGGCATCCTTGCACATTTCTGAGGTAACAACATCACTGATTTATGTATGTATGCTTACATGTTCTAAATCAGATGCATCAAAGACGGGAAGTCCCATTTCCTGCATAGTTACCAGGAAGTTCCTCACATTCTCAAAGTACTGATATGCTAACCGAGCAGCTCCATCAGGGATAAGAGCAGCATCTGGAGGTGTTTCTACCACCTGAAAATACGATTTACGGGTATCAACATATAAGAGCACACAACAAGGAATCCAAAAATAAAAATTGGACACCTGTCATCATAGATGGCGAGCATAACAAACTGATAGGGTGTACCTTTGGCAATACCCCAGGTTGAATTTGATTCAACACATAGCAAAGAATATGCCCACTTCTTAGAGCAAGTCTAAACTCCTCTACAGTAGGCTCTGCTGGTAAATCCCTGGCTATGACTATCCCAACCATCTTCCTCAACCAAGTTGCCGCTTCGTATCTCTTTAACGCTGCCCCATAAAAAATATATATCAAGATTACTTTAGCAACCACTCTAGCCATAAGTAAATGAAGTACGAAACACTGCTCAGACAAATTTGACTGTGGATTCCCGTATCTCTACCCCGACATTTCACCTGAAATTCTGACGTCATCCAAAACATACTTTCATAAAGAAACATCAAGAACTCAAACCAATTATCTATAGAAACTAAAACGCCCAGAACCAAACCTCAAATCAAGTTGCATAGGAACAAGATTCAAATTTCCAAAATCAGATAAACAACAACATTCAACTCTTCAACAAAACAAGCAAGCTGCATATTTAGACTGTACCAGCTTCCTCAGCCTTTCGGGATTCCAAATCGATTCCAGCAGCAGATCGAGCACCATTCCCATGCTGCTGAAGAATGTCCTCCACCACAGACGCTACCGAAAACGGTAATGCTCCACCGCCGCTTCCCATCACTCCGACATGAAAAAATCCCACAGCGCCACTACCGATCTTTCAACCACTAGAACTAAGTCCGTTCACAAATCCTGTCCCGATTGCATCGAATTGATTGTGCCCGTGATCACACTCCAGCTCGCTAGGGCTTCCGCAGCCGCAAATGATCAGTTGAACAAATCACTGAAATCGCAGTCGGAAGAAGAAGCGGCCGGCGGAGTGAAAGACGAGGTTTCGTGTTCTTCACTTCAACGGCAGATTCGATTCGATTCGATTCGGTGGCGAAAGCTTTGCAATCTTCTCTCCCCGTCTGCTCATCGGTTGTACACAACTCTCACTCGTCTTTCGCTTTTATACACTGAACCAACTTGTTGCACTTTCAAAATCCAAGCCCCGAACCGGGAGGCTCGGAATCACAACCGTTGCTTCGTGTTTCGAATTTTCTCCACATTAATTTTCATTATTAAGAAAAAAGTAAGATACTATATTGAGTAAAGTAAATTGTAATGGGAATAGAACGATGCAGTTTTGAATTGAGGGTTAACTACAAAAAGTTTCAAGCTATCAATTGAAATCAATTGGAAAAAAAATCTAAGAGAAAAAAAAAATTAAGAGAAGCTCTAAACTATCATCAGTTTTTTAATAAATAACACGAAATATCAAAAATGATGCTAGATTAACATTTTGGGATTGATTTTATAAATTAAAATTTAAAAATGCGCTCATAAACTATATAATAATAAAAACTAGATTCGGACGCTAAAAGTACATCTGTTGATCATCAAATTAAAAGATAATATTTTATTCACACTATTTAAATTAAACAATATTATAATATACGTGATCACAATTTTTCATCCCTAATCAATTAATAAAATAATAAAATAAAATCCTTTATACTAGTATTTCTTTTGATTTTCCCCTGCTTTTCCTAATAAAAAACAAAAGATTAAAGTATGTATTTGATATTTCTTCACAATCTTTCCTCTTTATTTTCTTTTAAATTCGACAAATTTTTTACTCTCATTTCATTTCTCAATCCCGCGCCGAATTTTATCTAATCTTGCAAGTCCCTTTGACTCTCTATCATCAACTTTTAGGATTATTTTTATTTTCTCAATGGTTCTGATGGTGAGTAGAAGTCTGATTTCTGTATCTCTAGCATCGCATCAACCGTTAAATTTGAAAAAGAAAAAATACAGAATGATGTGCAAGTGAGGTGGTGGAGAAGGAGGAGACTAAGGTCGGGAGGAGAATTTGTCTTGGTGATGTGCAAGTGAGCAAGTTAATGGATTTTTGTGCAGATTTTGTAAAGTCACAAACTCACAATGAGGTTTTTCGAGGGAGATTTTGTAAAGTACAATCTTGTATGAATTATTCTAGCTGAATAACTTGTATAAGGCTTGTTGTTTCAGCATTGGTAGTGTTTGGATTGGTGACTTTGAGATTAGAGATAATTTGGATTGGTGAGCTCGTTGAGAAGATTATCGTATATGAAGAATAAGAAGAGACGATGGACCTCAGGAAATTGGATATATATCGCAGAGGGAGTGGATGATGCAGCGTCCAAGCGAGTTATGAGAATTATCTGTTTTTCTATATATAATTCTAATAGTTTGAACCGTAAGTGGATAGTTCAAATATCTTTTATTTTTTTCACTTAAACATAAATCATTCAATATTCGTAGCACTAATATTTATTGCGGTTTAACTGGTTTTGACTAGTTCAGTCCGGTGGAACTTGATTTATAATGCAGAGCGGTACTATAAATAGAACCGGACCAAACTAAGCACAGATTTGACCAGTTTGGACTGGCTGGTCCGGTCCTAATTTTATTACTATGGGGTATAGACTATACTATCAAAGGAGATGGCATAAGCCTATTTTGCTAGGCAATATTAAACTGAGAATGTTTCCTAGACTGTATAAGTATGAACTTGATGATGCTAGAATTATAATTATCTATCTTCAAGATGTCGAGTTTGGAATAAAAATCTATAACTTGATTTTTTGCCCTTCAAATATAATAGAAACATATGCAGAGATAAAAGATAAAGCACGAAAGCTTGTACTCCTTCGCGGAAATGTGGCAAGAAAACTATCATGAGAGCCTCTGGTAGAATAATAAATTTATTAATTTTTTTATTTTTTAAACGACAAATAATAGAATAATAAATATATTTTAAATTACAAATTTAATAAGAT
>NQLW01000015.1:1039181-1051033 GCA_002312845.1 Kalanchoe fedtschenkoi | reverse complement strand
TCCTAACTAGCTAAGCTAGTGTGCTGCCACACAAAATCAGGTAGTTCTAAATAGTAACAACTAATCAATTACTAACATATTGTCAACTAATAGATAAAAAATATAAGTAATTAATGTAAATGACATGTGGTAGATCATGTGTGGTCAATAGTAATTAAAATTATGCCGTTTTCGTTTCGTTGTTTTTTATTCAACATTACTGGATCTGAATCAAAAAAATAAATTAGTTGGAATTCATAAGAAATACATTTTCACATCTATTTTCATTTTCTTCTCACTCTCCCCTAAACCAAACACAACCTTAAATATATTAACTAATTCACACAAATGATCTACATTTTAAGTAAATTAAATTAAATTTTTTTTTAAGGGGATCGATAGTGGTTCCCCACTTTCCCCTTGGTGGTCAGGGGCCGCACACCCCCTCCACCTTAATAGTGTAAGTTACATACTCACTGCGGGCCAGCTCACGCGCATCTCCAGCGTATCTAAGCATAAATGCGGTACCAATAGGGGTTGAACCCATGACCTTGGGGTTGTTAGACAACACCCAATGCCACTAGGTCAACACCTTGTTGAAATTAAATTAAATTTTTCCAACTTCATTTCGGTCGAGAAGAGTAGAGTAATTAATCGTTAATTGTGACTTTATTGATGACAGCGATCAATAATGGACGGTGACTGACATAGGCACTGATGAGTATGCCATCGTATTATGGGGCATGGGCGCCTTGATTGTGTGCACTGGCCTTCGAAGGGTGAGCACAGGTGTTCTATTGTAGTTTGGGCCACACTTGAATGGTGCATGTCGACGGATTGTAGAAAGAATCCACTCGGACGGAGAGATCGTTCTGAACGAATGCGCGGAACACGATGTCGATGTAGGGCGCGGTTTCACGGATGCCTATGAATTACCTTTCGAAAACTTGTCACGCATCACCCGTGGTGACATCATTTTTTGTGTTGATCTCACAAAGGTTGGTGGGTAATTGTGCCATAAGTCACTTATGAATGACGCAATACATGTGACTCTAATTTGCAGATTTGACGAATTGTACTCTCTCAGAGATAATCAAATTCTAACTTTATTGATGCACTCAAACCAATTATACAAGAAGTCAGGGGAGAGATATCTATACACGAAGCAGAACAGAAAAGAAGAAGGAGGAGCTGCTGCAGCTGAGAAGAAAACGACGACGCTTCACTTGCGCGGGACTGCTTACTGATTTCAGAAACGACGACGTATCCTTCTTGCAACAACTTCACTTGGACGTTGTCGTTTGATCCATAACCTTCCCTCTTCGCCTGTGACCTTCAGCCTCTAACACCGGAGCTGCTACATCCACCAGAGTGGCTGAATCCCAATGAGAAGATTCTAAACGGATAACGTCAGAAAGAACGTGTGAAGTAATTATAGAGTATTTGCCCAGTCATAAATTCAAATTGACCACTTCATTTGTTGTAGTTATGCTAGCCAAGGTCGAGAACAACCCCATTTATTGTATATCATGAGCCAATCTTTGCATCTCATTAATAGTAAACTTATCATTTTATAGCATGCATGATAGTTTTAATTGTTAAAGCTAGCAAATTATTAAGTGATGTGTTTAAACGTGTTTATTTTTTACATTATTGTTTGAAAAAATAACATATATTAAAGAGCTAAAATGTAAATATATACATTCTAAGCAATAAAACAAGAGAAAGAGGATATGTGGGTGACACATATTTTAAATTAGGTAATGGATGAGCCAAAATAAGATTTTGCTATTTTTCTTTTCTATTTTAGGGGTTATAAGGTTCTATTTTAGGGTGTTAAATTTATAAGATTTTAGGGTTTTGGATATCGGATTTTATGAGTTTAGGAGTTCGAAGATTTTTTAGGGTTTCTGAACACTTGAGGTTTATGATTTTTGGATTTTAGAGTTTAATTTTTCAGGATTTTAAGTTTTTGGGTATGCAGGATTATGTCCTAAACATCCTAAACACTAAAACGAATTTTTTTTATAAAATGATGTTATATGTCAGATACGTTACTTAACTTATATCTGATTTCACCTCATATTATGTATGTAAGATTTGAATTCTACACGTATTAAGGAGAGATTAATTTTGAGCTAAAAATATCATGTCATGGTTCAAATTAATTATTATTATTCCCATAAAATTGATTATTTTTAACATAAATCTTTGATTAAATTATGATCATCATCATAAAATGAAATCTCACATAAGTCATGTGTAAAATTTTTTTATTCTTAATTTCTTTTATGTTTTAAATATTATATAATATAGATTAAAGAATTTGTAGATTAAGGTAATTAATTTTGGAAAAATGTAATATTAAGAGAACATGTCCTGTAAATAAAATATATTTAATAGAAATGATAATTATTAAAAAGTTACAAACATAATTTTGGAATTATGTTTAAGTAGTATTTATTAATTTATAATAAATTATATTGAATATAAATAAATCTGAAAATAAATTTATTTTATGATACGAGTGAAAAAAAATCTACATAAAAGTATATGCATAACAAAAAAATTGCATATGTATCACATATGTATTGCATGATCGAATCTGTAAAATTTATTAGCTTTACTAATTGTAACAATGCATGAATAAATAACGTAATAGAGTTTTCTAATAAAATTTGGGGCATCTTTCTTGTTGAGAGCCTTATGCGGTTGATCGAATTACACATTGCACTAACCGGTCCTGAGTATGATATCATCATAATTTAGAAAATCGTTCAAGTATTCAATCGTCACTCATCTTCAAGAAGCTTATCTCTAATAAAGTCGAAGACTTTTTTATGTCAAAATTCAATGACATCGTGCAGAATATGTCGCTTACTATCTTTTTCCAAAAATAAAAAAAGTAACAAAGAAAATTGCTAGTAATTTCTCTGAACTTGGAGATATTATTTTTGAAGGATCTAAAAATTACAAACTAAATGAAGTAATTGATGAAGTAAAGGACAGTGCTGAACAATCATTTAGGCAGCATTCAAGCCAAGAGAAAAAGCCAGCTACAAATGAAATATCTGAATTTGAAGATAGTGAAGAATTTTACAATTATTACGTTATGAATGCTTTAGATGCGGTTGTAGAAGCATATTATAGAACACACCCAAAACCTCAAAAATAAGAAGAATGTAAACCGCCACCCGAACAACCTGATAATAAAGAAGATCTTCAAATACTTGCCGCAATTGCTGAACCTGCACATCATGAACTTCAAGTTCAGAAAAAGGAAATCAACAGGTAGATTCATAAATATATACTTCAAAGGATATATAAAATCTGTTACTAAAACAAATACTCTTCTTCTTATGACAGGAAAAAGTTTGAAGATGACGCACCAAGATTCAGTCTTGGATTTTCGTCTAATCTACATGGCAGTGAGGAAAATGATGATGAAGTTTCAGATGCACTGCAACACATTTCAGAAGTGGTTGCTCAGGAAATAAATGAAATATCAGGAAAGGTGGGGATGGAAGAAAAAAAAGATGACAGGTAAATTTTTTTTAAAATCTAACTATGATTCTCATGTTATATATCATAAATTTATTATAAATATATGTGTTAGCAACCTGTATATAATCTTTTCAGAGCTGTTGATGAAAAAACAACAGAAAACAAAGAATATATGTTGAAAATTTAACATATACTATTTATTATGAATATATATAAATTTAATATATACTATTTCACTTCTCAGACTTCAAGAAGGACCTGAGTTAGGAGAGGGGCAAAATGAATATTATAACTATTGATATATGTTGTTTTTTGATACATAGTCATAATTTTTTCTGATGAAATTTGTGTGCATTTCTTGTGAATGTTGATATGTTTTATTATAACTATTAATGTGTTTTTGATGAACATTATATATGTTTCAGATGAAGTATTTGAATTGTCTTTTTTGATTATATGTTTTATGTCTATTTTTTCTACATAACTACTTCTCAAATAATTCGACAATTGCAAAAACCATGTGTGAAGCCTCAGCAACAAGATGCTGATAAAAAACCCATTGAAATATGGTAAATGATATATATAATTGATTTATTGATGAACAAGTTTACATTTTTTTGACATTTCGTGTGTATTACATAACGTATGTTATTTTATGTTCTAGTGTTGGGTCTTCATCTGATGATGAAGAGAGAATAGAAAAACAAAAACTCCAAAAAAGAGAAAACAACCACCAAGAATTACAGATTTGGCGCCATATCCCTTGAGGTCTCCTTATTTCAAGAAAAACAAATACATGCTGAAAGAAAAACTTACTGAGGAAGACATCATGATCTGCAACTATGTCTTCAGAGATGTTGATGATAATGAGTATGAATTTAATTAAGTTAATTACAGATAAAGTTTATTTAAAAAAATTTATAATTATATGACAGTCTCTCTTTTTTGTTTGTCTAAAACAGTGAAGTTCTTTTTATGGACAGTTATTCAATGGAAGGATGCAGGAATGAATTCCTCACTTTAGGAGGACTTAAAGATCATGAATGGATTGATTCATGGATCGTTGACACATATTGCAGCATATTAAACATAGATGAGAAATATAGAAGTACAAGGTATCCAAAAATATACTTTTTCAACACAAAAGCAGATGTAAGTCTATTTCTGCAGTCATTGACGCATATCAATACTTTTTATCTGATGAATTTCTTGACATCAGTGTTTATAAATAAAGTGATTGTCATATGAATGTTAATAATAGATTATTTTTGTTATGCCAGTTGACTTATTCAGGTCCTTATCAAAAAACCATGTCTGCTGAAAGAAAACTATCAGAATTTGTTGAGACCATTGAACATCAAATTGCTCACTTCAATATGGACTTGAGTGATGCTACTTTGGTAAGTAAAACTATATTCACTGCCTGTTGATGAATACTGACATGTTTGTGTTTAAATGAGTACTAATGTAAAATATATTGATTAATTTAGGTTTTCTTTGCAATTATCCGTCACACACACTTTTATGTTGTGTGTCTTAATTTCAATCTGGGGTGCTGGGAGATTCTTGACAACCGAATTCTCACCGAAGGTGCTGCCATGGAAATAAAATATGAAGATTTAATTCCACAATTGGTAAATCTTCTCTTTGTAATTATATATATATATATATATATATCAGATAACACATGTGTTTTATGTTTATTTTCAAATTATTACACAGAAAATTGGATTTTCTGAGATACTTAGGAAATTAAATCATCCAAAGGCAAAGGCTATAAAAGATTATCCTAATAAGATACTTGAGATGAAATGGAGATCCAACACAAATTCAAAAGATTGTGCACTATTTGCTATGATGCACATGGAGACATACAAAGGGAATTTCAATCCGTGGAAGCCATGTGAAAAACCGATGAAGTTAAGGAAGGTAAGTTGCTTTAGTTCACCAAAAAAAAGTAATATATAACAAAAACCACAAAAAACTGGTGAATATTCACCAGTTGTATATATAAGCACAACTGATGAATATATAAACAGAATTGATGAATATTCATCAGTTGTACTTATATATTCACCAGAACTGGTGAATATTTACCAGTTGTATATATAATAACACCTTATAAACACACACAACTGGTGAATATAGAAGCACAATTGGTGACTATAGAAGCAGAACTAATAAATTCATCAGTTCTGCTTCTATATACAACTGGTGAATATAGAAGCACAACTGATGAATATACATCAGTTCCGGTGAATATAGAAGCAATATTCATCAGGTCTGCTTCTATATTCACCAGTTATGCTGCTATGTTATCAGCTGTGATTATATATTTATCGGTTGTTTGGGCCGAATGCGTGTTTAATGTGTAAAACGTAAAACGACGTCGTTTTCATCATAATCAAAACGACGTCACAAATGGAAATAGGTGCTCTCGGAGCACGGAAGAACGATTGCCTATCACCCTACCGTTTTTTACTTAATTAATCTGACAATTAAACACGATTTAGAAGATAATTAGTTAAGCAAAAGCCTAGTGCCGAATATATTAGGCGTTACAGGTGATGAATGATGGTCATCACAATATCCTTTTCTTACTTATTTTATGCCCTACTTCTATAAAGATGTGAATGATGATGATGATTGGGAGGGGAGGAATCCGGCCAAAGGGAGAGGTTAAGGCAACTAATAAAACTAGATCTGCAGAGGTTGAAATCAAGAATAATGAGAATCAGAGTTCAGATCTATTGATCTCTCATGTTGTGAGGTCACCAACATTTGGACCCCGAGCTAGGCTTGCTGGCTGGCTAATGAGAAGCATATGCAAGAGCCTGCTGGATGGGCAGCATGCGAGCCAGCAGATACACATCTCCATTCTCATTCCATTGTAAATGATCGATGAAGGCATTTGAGCACTTGCGCGCATTTCTTCTGTCCTTTTGATCATCGTCATTCGAACTTACACAAATGCATATATACAGCAAAGAGTAAGGAACCACATAAGCAATAGACCAAGCTGATGCCCGTCACTTTGTTTTTCAGTATCCTATTCTTCTCTATCGCTTTACAACCCGTGCCATGAGATATTTTAGAGATACTAGCTCTTCGTAGCTTATAAATATATTCTCTTGTGATAGATGACAATTCAAAGTGGCAAAAGTCTTTTGCATCACATGAATTAACTGAGTGAGAAATGCAATGCAAATGCTCAACTACATTATTTTGACATATGAAAATGAAACTCAATAAGGAATATTATGGGAATCCTCTCACGATACAATGATTAGGCTGATGATGTGTTTTCGTCGATCCTCATCTGGGCATAGAACTGAGCAATGAACATCTCAGCCTTCATGTCAATCATCGCATCTCCTTGCGTATCATCAAACTCTTCGCTTTCATCATCATCGTTGCTACCACTTTTATCCAGCTCTTGCAAGTTCAACGCTGAAGCATACCTACTATCACTGCACTCCGACAAGGAGGATGATGATGATGGCGATAATGGAGTTATCACTGCTTGGAACTTGTTCACATCCTCCTCCTCCTCATGCTGTTTTCCTACTACCGTCATCTCCTTTACAGAAACTTCCTCATTCATCACCTCGGTGCTGCTTGCATCAGGGAGCATCAAAGTGGATTCGTTGCCCTGGAGGTTCATCGGACGCATGCAACCAACCAGCATCGTCCAGTTGTTAGCGTCCGACACCACCTGGGCCTGGATGGCTTTGGTCGCTTTACGTCTCCCTAGGAAGAACAGCAATGCCGCCTTCCACACATTGGTCTGACCACCTCTCTTGCTCCTCTTCTTACCCTTCTTCAACTGCTTATTCCCCAATTTGGCATCCACATTTTTGCCATCGTTGCTCGTTGCATAATCATTCGTTGTCGCGATGGCTAGAGTCGTGATGGCGTTTGATGCTTCCATCAATTGAAAAGCGGATTATATTTCCGAACCGTCGGAAGGCCGGTTTGGCTGGCCTAGATCCCCTGCGCAGCGTAGCGCAGGGCAGGAGACTCGAGGACGGGATTGGAGCGAGAATGAGAAGGAAAGATTCGTATTTATAAGGTGATTTTGGATCTCTCTTGTAATTGCATGGCTCTTCTTCACCGTTAATTTGAACCGTAGTCGAGCACAACTATATTTGGGGTTCAATCACTGCACGCATGCAAGCTAGCTGTAGATTACTATTTTTGGAAACAATCATATTTTTAAGCTACATCGATAATTTATTAGTTAAGAAAATATCAACGAATTAAATCGATTTGCATGAAAAATAGTCGTTTTAGTTCTGGCTTCATGAGGAATCCTAGATGGTGTGTGAGTTTTGTGGATTTCTAAAAGCGCTATACCAAGTGAGGGCAAATTTTTGGGTGTTTCGCGAGTAGATGCTCTCGTTTGGGACGTCGTTTTAATTTTGATGAAAACGACGTCGTTTTATGTGTTACACATTAAAAACACCGTGCTCGCCCAAAACAATTGGTGATTATATAAACACAACTGATGAATATTCACTGTTGATCTGCTATATTCATCAGATGATTTGTGTTTATGTATTTGCAGAAAACAACAACTAGTGAATAAGCACAACTGATAATATTCACTAGTTGATCTGCTATATTCATCCATCGACCAAAACAACCGGTGAATATATAAGCACAACGGATGAATATTCAACATTTGATCTGTTATATTCATCAAATCATGATTTGTGTTTCTATATTTACAAAAAACAACAATTGGTGAATATAGAAGCACAACTGATGAATATAGAAGCACAACTAATGAATCAATTGTGCTTCTATATTCATGAGTTGACCTGCTATATTCATCAGATGATTTGTGCTTCAATATTTGCAGAATGATGAATATTTGTGCTTCATGAGTTGTGGTTCTATATTCATCAAAATCAAGTGATAAAATGAGAAAAATGACGTTACATCGCAAACAAGAGTACATACTCTCGGAACACCCCAAGAGTGATTGAATTTAAGGGGTTAACTATTTCTCACCCTTTTATAAAATTTTCATTCAACTCTATGTGGAAATAAATACAAACACTATAATTTATATTTAAATACTTATCTATTTATTTAAACAAAAGCTGATTCGTCTAGAAATTTTTTTCTGCTGCGTTCCACACCTAAAAATTCTACATAGAGCATCATCCTTAATTCTATATTTTTATTTATTTTATTAATACTCCATCAGTTTTCTATTTTTTTATCTCTCAATCATTTATCACAAAAAAAAACTTCTTAATTTTTTTTTCTAAAAATTTATAGGTTTTTCTTAATTTTATCTTTTCATTACGTCATCTTTCAATTATTTTTTTTAATCCATACTCGTTAAAAAAAGTCATTAAAAATAATCATTGAGAATATTAACTTATGCAATAAATAGGATTAACTATATGGGTAGAATTTTTATTCAATAAGCAAATCTATATACGTGGATTTTAAATCAATAAGCCTTGTGATATTGTATAATAATATTTTTTATCTTCACGATCTTATTTTAATTGGATGTTATTTTAAAATAAATTTTCTTTTTAAATATTATTTTTGATAAATTTTTACATTAATAAAATGAATATATAGATATATATATCTCTATCTGTGTGGAAACTTCATTTTCAAAAGAAATTGTGTATACCCACTTATTTTAATTGATTAGAATGTACTTTGAATAAATGGAAGGCCCTGTGCGATACTGAAAAAAAGCTCTCTCAAAATTATATTTGTTTTTTTTTAATTCAATTTTAAAAAACATAAATATTATTACATTGATTTTAGCTAATGATATTTTTACTTCACAATTCATCTTTGGAATGAACCTTTGTTAAATAATTATTGGGATTGTTCTTCTTAATGATATTTAGATTCAACCACCGGTGTCTGATACAAAAGAGAGAAATTTTTGGACCACTAATGAGGAGTAGTCACTTGTCACTTTAATTTTTTAACGTGATACATGATGTCTCCTTATTAGTTATAATTTTTTTTTAATTTTTCAACGTTTTATGTGACTGATCAATATGTAACGTAGGTGCATCACATCACATCGGTGAGCCTGACCTAGTGTACGTTCGAGGACTTACCCAGCAAGCTAGTAAGGCGGCAGCCCCGTTGTAAGGCGCCGTATCCGTACGTGGTCTTGTCAACGGCAAGGAAGGGAGTTTGTTGGTTGATTGGTGGGAAAAAACGACACATGACGGCTGTCATCTCGAACGGCCGTATTTGATGAGTTGGCAATTAGTAACACCATACCCACTTTCTACTGCTCACGTCGCTATCACCAATTTGCTGCATGCTCTGGCTTCGACTCATCACAGCTTATTCATTGCGACGTACAAGGAACATTCATAGCATTATTGCTAATTCAGCGCCTAACTAGGGTTTCTTAAATTCCGCTAAATGTTTGAAAATATGTCTATCTTCGCACAATGCTCTTGAGTGCACTCGATCATGATTAGAGCTGTCTAATTTGAAAACATATTACTTAGTACGGTCAAACAAATTTAATTATATGATATTCAATGTATATTTTTGAAAAAAAAGAAACTATGGAAAATGTAGAATGGAGTGATTTATATTGTTGTAAAATAATTTTTATTATGAATTAGTAAAAATAATATTTAATTTTTTAAAATTTTAAATAGATGTCGTTATGAAGTATAGATTGAGATTGTTTCCATTAATTAATTAAACAGATTTTCATTAGATTTGAGCTCATGATTAGCTTGTATGCGAAATGACCAACGAACCCTTCTCGTGAGATATTTGAACTGTTAGCCGAAAGGGTATCACTGACAAAGCGTAGTACGGACTGAATTTGCTAATGTTGTTGATGGATTGGTTATTTGTATGGTTTCCCATTAACGCGTACTTGGGCGTGTTATCACGTCACTAACTTCCAAGCCACAACACCGCGTTAGCTGGCACACACTTTCTTCTCATCCATTTATAACCAAAACTCATCTCATAACACACCACTTCAAACATCGCTCAAGCCAAGACAGCAGAACAGTTAACAAGCAGCACTTGATCTCTCAGCTTACACACCACTTAGCTCTGCACAACGACAAGAAGTAGTATAGAGCAGAAGCAATAATGGCGAAGACGAAGAGGTTCTCATCGGCCCACCGAGCCTGGAACATGGTGCGGCTGGCGATGCTGTGGGCGCGAAAAGGCGGCATGGATGGTGAGAAATGTGTGAGTCTGGAAACCCTAGAAATCTGAGGTTCGAGGAAGATGGTGTGACGAAGAATTGAAGATGGTGATGAGGACGAGGTTGGAGTCGGCGTGTTAATGGCGACAGCTTTGGCCTTTGAAAACAAACTCGCTTTCAGTCAAATCGTTACGTGGGTTGTCTTTCACTGTAGTTAACAATTCCGGGTTAACTAACCGTGATTAATTGATTTGATTCTATTGCGCCTTTGCAAGTGGCTCTCGCTCAAGAAAACGACATAGTTTTAATCTGCCCATCCTTTTATATTGTCCATATATATTAGAAATGATAATAAAAAAAGTTTTAGAAAATTTAAAACAGAATTTACTCCAAAAATTGAGAATGATTTTTAAAACACAAAGATTAACTATATTATAATATTTTTTCTAAATATTAACCAACTTTCTATCATATAAACATGGTCACATATATTCAAGAAACTATACATACAATAAATATAAATATATAACTAATGAACATAATAATACGACTCAAGTCTCTTCATCTTGCCTTGTGATGTTAATGTGTTATGTTGTTTATGTTTGTCTCCGATACTATGATGTTTGTCGGAATTTAACTCACATCCACACTGTTCAGAGTATGATTTTTTTTCGGCCAAGGAATTAGAAATTTAGCTTTAGGATATAAAAAGAAATCTAAATGAGTTTTGAATTATAGTAATTATGTATTCAATTACGATTCAAATTAACACCACCACCGTTATCAAATAAACTACATTCAGTTAAATTTTGGATGAATTTTCAATCCCGTTAAACTAAGATAAGCATCATTTGCTCTTCAAACAGCGGTTAAATATAAATAAAAAAAAAAGGATCCCAACCCTCCAAAAAAACCATCAATTCTCTTCGCCTGGCGAACCCAGTCCAGCCACCGGCGCTCCGACAACAAGCTCAGCAGGAACAGTGTGGGAGGCGGTGGGGGTGAATTCAACGGCACTCTGACACCAAGCTCAGACGACCAAGGTTGATCTTGTAGAAAGAGTTGACATTGTGATTTGGAATTCGAGTCGGGTTCTGTATTAATTCAGATGTTGGATTCAAAACCAACTGTAGCAACAAATCGAGATTAGTTGCAGCTCTTAATTAGTGTTAGTCCATATGTTTGATTGTGTGCT
>NQLW01000015.1:943243-1008015 GCA_002312845.1 Kalanchoe fedtschenkoi | reverse complement strand
GGATACAATTTCAAAACTGCGTCCATTTGAAATTATTGTAATTACTTGGGATCGTGACCTTTCAATTAAGTATAGTAAAATAGTTTGGTTTCGCTCGGTTCGGTTTGAAAAAAAAAAAATTGAACCATTCGTTGTTGATTTTTTAAAAATTAAAATTATAATTGAACTACTAACACTCCAAACCAAACCAAAACTATTAGTTAGGTTCGGTTAAATCCAGTTTATAGATTTACTCCCTCTGTCCTCTTTTACTTATTATTTAACCCTTTTTTGTTCACTTTTATTTATCATTTAACTATATTTTTTGTTCAGTTTTACTTGTCACTTGACTATTTTTAATGCGTATTTAGTATTACTAATTATCTTAAAACATTAAATATTAATCACTTCATTATCATAATCAATAAAAATATTATTCTTCATCATTAATAATCTATTCATTTTACTTTTGACATGAAAATTTAAAAGAAAAACATTAAGCACCTCCCTATTAAATTTAATACCGCTAGTATTAATATATTTTTAATCTATTTAATTTAATATGTGTGTCAGCGAAACTGCCACATAGCAAACATTCTGTTTTTTCCTTTTCTCAAATCTAAAACAGTAGCATCCACCGTTAAGGAGTGTTCATCAAGCAACCATCAGTTTTGGGTAGTAATTAATTAATGCAAAAGCGACACCTTGTAAATGGATATGCACCCATTTCAGTCCAAGCAAACAAACTCCATGAACTAAGCCAAATTGCGTTTGTGAATAGTGTTCCTGTCGCACTCCCGACCTTGACAAGTTGTATTACTATCTATAACGCAACAATTCCTAGGTAGGCTTGTTTATCAAAATTCAGAATAAGTCAACTATGAAACTAAATAATTAACTAACAATAGTGATATGTACAAGGTGGTGATTCTATTTTACAACTATAAAAACCCTAAACCGCATTGCAAGTAACAATAGAGACTAATAATGATTAATGCCTATCCTTCTTCTTCTTCTTCATCATCATCATCACACTGCTATCTAACAATTCACCCTCCAACTGCACATTCATTCTTCTTCCAGCTTACAGTATAATTAGTTAATATAAGTATCTCTTGGTTTGGTCCCCCGACCCCGACCGTGATGAGGCACCAAATCCAAGACTTCCATCTAATTCCAACCAACCAAATCTCTCTTTCCTTGTCTCGTATCAAACTTTTCTATCTACTCTGTGCAACCAACCAACCCTTCAAGAGCACGACCTTACTATTCTCACATATGTGTATCTTCTTATAGTGCACTGAAGAAATGGCGTATGTCATTTGGATTCCGAGATGAACCTATGTTGGAATATATTTTGGTATGTCACGTTAAATTGATCAACATCTACTTATAAAAGTGGTTTGAAAGTTTTTGCATTCATTTAATAATTATTGCAATTTCTTTACTTGTACACATGTCGAGGCTGGCCGAGAGACCTGACCTTGCAGTACACGGATTACAGCAGGTACTTTTTTATCAACTAATTTTATATATTTCCGTTTCATGAATGGGTTGTAGCACTCGAAAATGATATTAATTATACATAATATTTTGTGCAGCTTTTCCCCATTGATCTTTCCCCATACTCTGTTGAGGATATAGATGAGATTCGAGAAGAAATATCGGGATTTGTATGTGAGTTCTATAGACAGTCAGTAGCTTCCGGTTTATTCTGACATTATGTAGACTAAACTTGATTCGGCTTGATTTGTATTTTGTTCGAATGGTAAATTATAAAAATTCTTGTATTTTCAATTATTTTATGCTTTTTAGTGCAATTATAAACAATTAAAAACGTCCGGAAATTAGTAATATTGAAAATATAATTGTATGAAAAAAATTAAAAACAAATATATTCACGTTTTCTAATTTGGAAACGTGATTGTAAAATTAGTGTTTTGATCACGCTTCTTAAAAACGAACGTGATTAAAAGTTGGTATTAATAATCACGCGTAAGATATGAAACGTGATCAAAGGTTGTAGACTAATAATCACGTTTCCTTGTATGAAACGTGATTATTAGTCTGCAACCTTTGATCACGTTTTGATATAGGAAACGTGATTTAAAATGTGACAATTTTGATCACGTTTCCCATTTCTAAGCGTGATCAAACGTCTGTCATCTTTGATCACGTTTTGATATAGAAAACGTGATCAAAAATTGCACAGTTTTGATCACGTTTCGGTTCTCAAACGTGATCAAAAATCCTTTAGTTTTGATCACGTTTCCTTTTTCAAAACGTGATTATTAATTCCATCATCTTTGATCACGCCTTATAGGACGAAACGTGATCAAAGATAATATAGTATTGATCACGCCTGTTAAGCATCAAACGTGATTAAAGATCCGTGATCTTTGATCACGCTTGGTACTTGATCTTTAATCACGGCCGCATTAATCACGCTTACGAAACGTGATTGAAAAGAAAAACAAACGTGATTAAAGATACGAATTTGTACTAGTGTAAGTCGGCGGAACGTTGAGAATTGAAGCATACTGATAACAAGGGCCACCATGCATACTACTGTTCCGAAAAGCTTTACAAGAGTAGCTGTGATATGTTAGTTAAAATACATTGTAACATTAGATTAGATTTCAAAGTATTAACACATAATTTTTTTTTCAAAAACAGACAGATAAAATCTCGAGGGATCCGACAGATGCGGAGTTTTTTATGGAAACTCGCAAGGCAAAGATAAGTAAGAGGGATGAGAATGATCTGAGGGACAAAATCATAGTAAATATCTAATAAATGACCATTTTTTGGTTCCACTATCAAATATATTTTTGTAGTTAATTATTATTATAATTTGTAACATGATTTAAGAGAGTTTGTGAAGCAAAAATAAATTGGACTTACTGCATTTTTTTAGGACTTGGTTGGCTCTAGGGATCATATCACTGAGGTTGAGTGCTCCATCAACTCTCTGTTTCAACAAGATAAAGGAAAGCATCGTGTGTGCTTGTATGGAATGAGAGTTACACAAAAAACTCTGAGTTCAAAGGATATTGTGGAGGAAGTCAATATGTAGAAATATGAAGAGATTAAGTCTCTAACCAATGCATATGAGGAGAAACTTGCTACTGCCTTGCAGATGATCCTATCCCAGCTGAAATTTCAAGTATCTTCACTTAACATAGACCCAATAACCATTGAAAATATGGTCCATGGCTACCCATCAACTTCAAGAGCTAACATTATATCAAACATCAATGGGTCAGATAATATGGAGGTTGACGCAGAACATGTACGCTAAGCATTGTTATTCTTATATGTATCAGACAAAACTTATGACTAATAACACTACAAATGTAGGGGACATGGGAGCCTGAAAGTAATGAGGAAGATGAAGATCCAAGTGAAGATGAGGGGTCATCCATCCTAGCATTACAGGTACTTTAACTAGATATAGTGTAACTGTATATAAGATGTACATTTCTGCCTTATTGGTATCTAAGTTACTAGAATTATTGTTGTGTTATTGTTGCTAGATTGCACTGCTATTATTATTAAATATTGGGATACTATGATTGTTGTCGTTACAAATTATTATTCTGGTGTTATATGGCTTTGCCATCCTTTTGGTTACTAGGTTTTTTCTTTATAGGGAATGAATAAAGTTGTATGGACAATAGATTATTGGAGTTCTTTTGTGTAGAAGAAGATAGGGTTTGTTATGAGATTGTATTTCTACGGTTGGTTGGTTGGTCATCATGCATATTGTAAAAACAATTACTTGAAAATCTGAGCCAAGCATAAGTGTGGAGATTAACTTTAATGATGAGTACCAGAATAGAGTACATTTGAAAGAATTAATAACAGCAATGCATATAAAGAGATGTGAGTTAACCCTAAGCAGAGAATGATTGATTTTGCTTAATAGTTTGCTTAATAATTATTAGGGATATAACCCAAAAGGGGCCCTGAACTACCACCACTTACCCAATTGCGGTTAGAACTACCATGATTTCCAAAAAGGGTGCAATGAAAAAAAAATTGGACTAATTTTCTAAATTAAAGTTTATCATTACATTCCAAACCTAGTATTATTATAAGACTTACATTTGTGAGCAAAAATTACGTCATTTAGTTATCAAAAGACGTCGTTTTCTTTATGTGCGCAAAATGATATAATTTATTTTGATAACCGAACGACGTAATTTTCGCACACAAATCTAAGTCTTATAATAATATTAGGTTTGGAATGTAATGGTAAATTTTATTTTAGAAAATCAGTCAATTTTTTTTTCATCGCACCTTTTTTTGGAAATCGTGGTAGTTCTGACCGCAATTGGGTAAGGTGGCAGTTCAGGGCCCCTTTTGAGTTTTTCCCCTAATTATTATTGTCTTATACTGTTTGTAGCCACTTCTAGTGTGGCTACTCTTAGAGTTGTAATTGCTGATAAGTTAATGGTGTTATATTGCTTCTGCTTTATATTACTTCTAATGTTTTTTTTTGGAAAGATTGAACATGCATTCCAAAGAATATTACTTCTAATGTTGACGAGTTACTGGTATCATTTTACTTCTGCCAGCATTTTTGTTTGCCTTATATGGCATTGTCTCTGGTGTACTATTGTTTGGCAATTGTTTGTGCTTGTAAGGTTACTTCTGGTTGTTAAGCTTCTAAATTATAATGTTTCTTGACATATGCTTATTATCATGTTATTGTGCAGCCTATCAGATCTGTTATGAAATTTTTAGCACTGTAACTCAAATGATCACCTACTATTTTGTATGAAGAACACTTGCTGATGTGAACTTTTTGAAACTCATGTAAACCATATACTTTGTGGCAAAGACATGAATGTCTTGATGTACTTTGCCTATTGAATATTTGGTATAATTGTAAGAACTGTTTTGGGATATATGTAGCAGCTCAAATTTGAAATATTCAGGAGCAGATATATATTCTACATATACAACAGATTGGACCTGTTGCCTAAAGTGCTGGTTAAATTACAGGGATGCCCTCATATTGCAACAAAAAAATGTGTTATCTATAGTGCATGATAAATTACATTGATGCCCTTACTTAAAATGCAACAACAAAAAAGTATTGCCTATAGTCTACGTAAAATTACATGAATGCCCTCATAAAAATACAACGATAAAAATGTATTGCCTAAAATATAGGCAACAGTTCAGTATTGTCGCCAAGAATAGGCAACAGACTCAGAACATCTATGGCAACAGCTTAAAATTGTTGCCTAAACAAAACTGTTACCTTAGCTTCCAACCGTGTCGTCACAGACAGACCATTGTCTTATGTCAAAATTTCATTGGCTTTAGGAATAGGCGACGCTTATCAGATGTGACAATCTATTTTCGTTGCCTAAAGTAGAGGCAACGGATAAAAGGAACTTACGCAACATTTGTGGAGTGTCATCTAATGTCGTTTTGGACATAGTGAGTGGTGGAATTGTCCTTCTTGGCCAGTAAAATAGTGACCAAAGTAAGAGCCACAAATTAAAATCTCATTTTGCAAATTGTTTTCTTCTTTCTATGACCGAGTCTTTTCATGCTATTCTATTTTTGTTTAGATATCCCTATCACTAAAATATTTTAGTCCGCGTTACAACCAAGATAATAAGTAAACTGTAAAAGTTCAGAATATTTATACATGATTACTTTTTTCAACAATTAAGAACTCCATCTATGCTAATCAAATTTTAGTTTGAATGTTGTGTTGATGACCTAAAACTATGAGTTTTATTAGGTGTACCATGAGCTTGAACTTTTAACCCTTTAATTTTTCGTTCCCCATTCGCTAGGTTAAATGTTAGCCAAAAGGTTGTGATTTTATGCTTAGTAAAGGGATTCTAAAATTTCATGACAAAGAAATTTTTCATTTCGCTAGGTTAAATTTCATGATCATTTCGACGGCGTACTTATTATATATAAGGTGTTTTCCAAAAGCTCGATCAGACTGGCGAGTATGAGATACCGAAATATTTCATCTACTGGACTTTTGAGTAAGTATAAATATATAAAGACTCAAATGCTATTGAAGATTATTCGTTTATATTACAGGGCGCAACCAGAAAATGAAAATAATGGGCCAAGTCAAACAATGTGTAACAAATTTATTATAATCCCATATGTCACCATACAACCTTTTTTGTTGTTGTTCTTGTTGTAGGCTTCCTGATCCATCTCATGTTAAAGAAGCCTCCATTGTCCAAATGTGTTGATAATATATGAAGCCGAAATCCAAGCAGAAGAAACAAGTTGAGTAGGAACAAAAGACCCTTTCAACCCATTTCAGTATCTTCTCAATCCCTCCATCATATATAGCCAACGCTTATCTCTCTGTCCAAAACACACAACCTTAATCACTTAATCACACTATTTTGCCATGAGCCGAAAGAGGAGAGCCAATGAGCAAGCCATGGAACACCAAGCCGGTAAAATGTGTCCGGATGTGTTTGTGAAAGAGTCCCCAAGAAAAGCGCCAAAGCGCTATGTGGGTGTCAGGCAAAGGCCATCAGGCAGATGGGTAGCTGAAATCAAGGACACCATCCAGAAGATCCGAGTGTGGCTTGGGACTTTTGACACCGCTGAGGAAGCAGCCAGAGCTTACGATGAGGCTGCGTGTCTGCTGAGGGGTGCCAACACGCGAACCAACTTTTGGCCGAGCGAGCCTTGTTTAACAACTCCGGCGCTTCCTTCAAAAATTACCAAATTGCTGCTTCACAGACTCAAAGCAAGAGACTGTAACATGGAGCCCAAAGGGAAAACTCAACAGGTGACTGCTGAGCGAAATGACCCAGATTTTGATAAAGTGGCCGGATATAGAGATTTCAAAGAGAAAGATGAAGGAGGTTTCAGCACAGCCCATTTCACTGATGAGTTCCTCAATGATGCCGAAGATTATCCCGCCTGTGATGACAACCTTTTCATCAATGATGCTGAAGATTATCACGCCTGTGATGATAAGCTTGTTACTGGAGGCTCTGGCAGCGCCATGACTAGTTATGCTGATTCAGTGCCATCGAGCAGCCTCCATGCATGTGGAACTGAAAGCCAACAAACAGAAGTGATGGAACACCAGAGTATGTGCAACAGCACTAGTTGGTCAGCTGTGGAAACTTCACACATGGAGAGTGATAGTAAACCTGGAGGAGAAGGGGAAGCAGAAACCAACCGGGAAGGCATAGAGAGGCCTCAAGTAGGAGCCCTGGATTTTCATTTTGTGGATGATGTTGGGAAAGCATCAGCAGCCGAGTGTTACTACTCAGCTTTTCAGATAGCTGAAGAGATTGGTGAGCCGTTGATGGAGCAGGGAGGGGGTGTTGGGGATGAGCCAGCCATGCTCCTCAACTCTGTCATGAGGTTAATGAAATACGAGCGCAAGTTCTCGGCATCTCTATATGCTTTTAACGGCGTAACCGAGTGCCTCAAGCTGAAGGTTGGGGCCGAGATTCGGTGTGGCGATCATTTGAGCAATCTAAGAGATGCATGTGGCAGGAAGAAGCGCGAAGATGAAGACAATGTAGCGAGGAAGAGGGATGATAAAGAAGCAATAGGGAAGGAGGCAGAGCAAGCGATGGAGCTGAGTGAAGGTGATAGTGATTTGATACTGTGGAGTTGCCTTGATCTGCAACCAATTTGTTTCGTCAATTATTAGATTGACGTCAAATTCTAGTTACAGTTGGGCGGTGTTTTTCAAGCGATTAGTTTATTTTTGATAAAAAATTCATAAAAACTCTGAACTATCATATTTTTAATCTAATTACTGTCCGAATTATCATATTTTTTTTTATGAAAATGTAAATCGCTCAAAAAATTCATGAGCCTTAGAGGGTAGTGTATCACTTGTGGACTTGACTAATGCATCAAGAATTCAGAATCTGGCATAGCTACGCCCTGAAGTAGGCAAACTGCATTGAGGACTTTTTTTGATAAAATCTTGAGGCGATTTTCAATGTTAAAAAGTGATAGGCAATGAGTGCGTCCTATGAAACCAATCCCTGGCGTGTGTATATGATTACTTAAGTCTAGTTTGGTACCCATAATGAGATTAGAAAGTATTATTTGTATCGCAATTAATAGTCTCACATAGTTTGCATGAGATTATTAATCCTGATTTTAAAAAGTAAAATCTATACTAAAAAATAATAATACTTATTCTAAGAGTGAACCAAACGTGTCATGCCGGTATTAATTATCCTATCACATTGTTAATGCATGCTACCAAACAGGGACTTCGGGTATTTATGTGTAATGTTTCATTATAGATGAGCTATGGATAGCAGTCCATCCCACATCGGCTCGGTGGGAGATTCTTAGCTTCCTTAATTAGGGCTAAGACTCCTTATTTAGTGTCGAGACCTTTTAGGTGCAGATTCGCCGAATGAGGCAGCACACCAACGCAAAACCCACCATCGTACGGGGCAAAAAAGTGTGTAGGGCTAAGACTCTTTACTTCATGTTTTTGGGTGCAGATTCGCCGAATGAGTTAATACACCAACGCAAAACCCACCGCTGTGGTTATATTTATTATTGTAATTGGTTTACAATATTTCAATTAAATTAGATAATCGGAATTTAAAACTATTTTCTATTAACCTATTTAAATTAACCAATTTATTATTCGATTTTAACTGAATTGAAACAACTCGATTTATCTAATTAGGATTGATTAATCAGTTTTAACTGAACAATGCTCTACCCTAATCAATACAAAGGTTCTCAGAAACGCATATATGGCTCAGTACTCATCTAGAGAAAATGGTGATCAACACAAACACAACCAAAGATGATCAGAGTATAAATCTGTGGCTGCCTGCGCCTGAATCTTCCCCAAGCCATTCCAATGTGGCACCAATTTGTGTTCAAAGTTCTTAAAGTAAAGGGACAATAAAAAGAAATCACTTCCAAAGAATAAGTACCAAAGTTATTAAATCTCCTCAATTGGAAGATACAATGCAGTCAGTCTCTAATGGATGTTGCCGACTACAATCTATCGTTTAATATAATCTATCTGGGAGACTACAATGAAGTATATCTACAAACAGATGCGTCTTCTGAGGGAATAAACATGATATTTTAGTTTGAAATTGAAATGTCCCCAATATAATCTAAGGGTGTGTTTGGTTTAGGGAAAATTTAATGAAAATGAGAAGGAAATTGAATCCTTGAAGGATTTCATCTAGTTATATCTTTGTTTAATTTGCTATGAAAAATGTCAAGGGTAATAACAAGGATTTCATTTCATTTTCCATTATCATAGAAAGTTTCATGTAAAATATACAGGAAATCATTATATCATCTTTGTATTTTCAACTTTGTCGGATACATTGAATTTAATAAAAAAACTTTTTCGGATGCGTTGAACTTGATGTGATATAATAAACTTGATAGAAGAAGTGGTTATTCATTTCACTTACATTGAACTTGATTGTATCATATTTGTAGGTTAAGAGTTAAAATCACATTTTCCACTAAAATTTCCACCCAAATTTCTTTCCTTCGTAATTTCCCATCTCAACCAAACATTGAAGTTCATTAATTTCCATCAAACTTTCCTTTCCACCAATTTTTTTTTTTCTAAAGCAAGCATAGCCTAAAGGTCGTGATGCTTCAAGGGACAGATTTGTAGCAACTTCAACAATCAATCTCAGAGATTTTGGGAGTTGATTGTTTTGACTTGTTATTGGCTTCTTTCCTTTTTGGCAAGTTGCTAAGTGCTTGTTCAAGTACGAATATATCTCCAAGAGAAATTCAGTTTGCTTTCCGCTTTACTTCAGCTTCTCTCATTTGGTCCTAGTCAACTGGTTTGTGAGTGCTGCAATTCTTAAACTTAGTGGACTTTTAAATCCATTCCTCTACTGGGTTACGTCAGACATAATCCAACAATTGAAACATCGGACTTGGAGGCAGAAGAACTAATTCATAGTGGAGTCTGATGTTTATGCATTTCTTTGGAAACATACAAATTCTAGAAATGTTCTCGATTGTGTAACACTCTTTTTATTTTCTTTTACTTGTCAATTTACTAATATCCATTTGTCCAATTTTATTTGCCACTTAATAATTATAATGCGTTCACTTACCTAAAAAATTAATTACTTCAACATCATAATCCATAAAGAAAATTTTCTTTAACCAATAATAAAGAATAATACAACACATTTTGCATAAATTTTTAAAAAAGTATTAAAGATACACCTATTAAATTTGATCAACAACTAATATTACTATTTACTTAATCAATTAAATTTAACCTTAAATAATTATTGTTAGAATGGTAGTTAAAGTGAGTAAAGGACTTACTTTGGTTTGGTTAATAAGTATAACCCTGCAGCGAAAAAAAGTAACATTGTTAAAACAAAAAAAATCGATGAATACGATGTTTTATTTGGCAATTTGACCCCTGTCAACATGTGAACGAACCATTTCCCTATACAAGGCACAAAAAACTTTCGATACATTTCTGATCAATGACTCATGTTTAAATTATTTATTCATATTTTCTGCATATTTTTCCATTGAATTTTCATTAATGCAAATGGTACCTCCAGCTATGATGATCCCTTGTGATTAACAAAAAAATTGCCAGAAACTTAAATGCTCACCAATAGTAAAAACTATCTTAACTATAACATATTTAATAAACAGGGATGTAGGGCTCTACAAATCCAGGATGCTCATAGTAATAGGCTTGAAATAGTACATAAAGCATAATCCAATGAAGGCTCCAGAAGGACAGTTTCCCAGTTAGACCAAAGACAAGAAGATACTTCCAAATAACAAGACTAGACGGAGGATCTATTTACAACATAAGCTCGAATGAAAGCTGCACAATGGCAACCGCATGCAAGAGCATTGCGAACTACAGGACACGGAGCTGAGCCAAAAATGCAGCGCAGAGATCCAAGAAAAGGAGTTGTGGACCTTGAAGCCTTTGCAGATCAAGCACATACTTGTCGTCCCGAGTTTTATAAAGCTACATACATGAGGAAGATAGTAAGTTCTAATTAGAGAAAATTGAATAAGTCTATGCACATAGTAAAATCATATAATAGAACAAACAAAATGAGGTATTCGCTACTGATAGGAAGCCAGAAAATGTTACAGCTGCTCGGTTTGCTTCTAAAGTATTATCAGATGATACTATTTCCTTACTGCAGACAGACATTTATAGTTCGGTTATAAAATTGTGTCTAAGGAGTGGTGTTGGTGGTGAAACCTTTTTCTTCTGCTTATGTCTCTTGAATATTACATACCGTCAATTATGACTCCAGTGGAAATATGATTAGAAAATGAGCTTTAAATAAAAATAAAAAAAAGTACGAATACCAGGACATGAGTTAGCATCAACTTCAGCAGGAAATGTCCGAAAGAAGAACTTGCAGAAGAAACCAAGAACCCAGATGTTTGAGGAAAAGCATTTGAAACCAACTGTTTATTGGCAGTAGAAAACATTACCTGAACTTCAAATTTCACGAAGTTTGAATATTCCATGATGATAGATGATTCTTGTTCAAAGTATTGATTATCGTGGACTACGTTTTTCATCAAGCCATTATCATGATCCAGAATGCCAGTATCTAGAATGCCATGAACCCACTTGCATTTCATGTTGTAGTGGCCAATTTTCTTCCAGCACACGTTTAGCTCTTGCAAGGCTTTGAGAACCTCATTCATGATCTCACGCGGATGAGCACGAGACTGAATACATAAATTAAAGTCAACATCCATTCTGAATCAAGATAATAGCGTATAATTGCTCTTGTACATAATAAATTAAAAAAGAAAAGAAAACAGATATATAACACAACTACTGGACTCGTCAATGTCAAAAATACTATTCGCATAATTATTTCTAATCATTCAACAATCACAATGGCAGCAAAATTACTAAGGCATTGCAGAACTAGCCTGGAGTCCGAGGGCCCATTTGCCAGCTGGTAAAGGCAGTTTATATCCATTCCTTCGATAATCAGGATGGCTCTGAGCTGGAATTTGATGCCCACTGACAGGACTAGTTATGCCTGGCGATGGAGTTCGATTAAATCCAGGTTCCTAAAAAAATCAAAATATTATTCTGATAGAAATGACCACATCACGTAATCCTTGTGGTTAATCTGTAAAAGGTTCTTAGTAAATGAACTTGAATGAGTTCTGGCTGACTTCAACTACTGATACTGACAAACAAATGTATCATCAATTGGAAAAAGCTGATGATGCTTGGCACCAATCAATCAAATACTACAAACTTGTTACACATCCACAACAAATTATGTTGTGATTTGAAAATAAAATGTTTATTATATTTGCTAAGGCAACAATGAATTGAGGACCATTTTGCCATAAAAAATCCCACACAACTCACAGCAGAAAAAGAGACGAACAGAAAAAGAGACGAGCAGAAAAATAAGAGGGAAGTGAGGAATCCACCACAATTTCCTGAAATTCTGCCCCAAGATAGCCACCAGATATTCGGAAACGGTTGTCTAAAAGCAAATAATAGGCAACAGTACCCTGAAAAAAAAGTAAGTATAAAGATGTGCACCACCATGGGAAATAAAAATTATAGTTGGTAAGCGTACCTCATTTTGCAGTCTGTTGCTTAAAGATTCAAGCAATTGGTTTTTATCAAATCCCATCTGAACCACTGCTAGTAGGATTTCCTCATCAATCTGTTCGAAGAAAGGCTTAGTAAATATAGCCAAGGCTTCCAACTATAGACTCATCACATCAAAGAAATTGATAATCAGCAAGGCATATCTACTAAAGCATGTTTACTAAGCAACCACTAAGAGCACTGGGTGAGCAGACTCCCCATAACAGCTACACAACAAGAAAAATAATAACAATGGCATGCATCATAAACAAGTAGCATCCACATGCATGAACTTCATAAAAATTGTGTCGTTGGGCACACATCAAAATTATTACTGTTTAGCAATTCATTTTGATTATACATTCCCTATACTTTCGACAAATACCCAAGCACCCGTGTTGTGTTTCTGTGAACTTAACACTACAGTTAATTGCTTAATAATCCTTAGTTATTCAACTTTGAGGATCTATCTAGAAGTTGTTGACTGTATAATTCAGAATCTTGTAGAAGGCAACTTGATAAGTCACACAGGTGAGCATGAGTAGAACGAACAAGTAAAAACCAGAAAACATATAATCAAACCTTTTTTGCCTGTTGCATAGTGTCTGGTGGAGGCACAGCCAAATATCGCGGAAGATGAGCTTGAAACCAGGGGTGTTTCCTGATATCAGGAATTGTCACTCGCTTCATTGGATCAACCACAAGCATTCTCGGAATCAAATCTCTGGCACCCGGAGAAAGATGACTAGGAAGAGTGTAAATACCTCCCTAGAATTGCAAAATACCAAGAAGTTGGGGGTGAAAGTTACAAAAAAAAAATAACTGACAGTTTGAGCTTGAATACGTATACATATGTTAGAGTATTCAAAACAGAACGATTTCCATGAGCTGCAGCATGTAACTGTTAACAGCTCGTAGAAAAATATTGTCAAAGATGAGAATGACATACCAATACTCAAAATAAGGCGATAAGGCAAAATCTTTACTAATTTTTTTTTTTCAGAAAAAAAAAAAAAAAAAAAACTCTTCACTTTATCATCCTTTGGTAGCCTAAACATTTTTCAGTTTTTGTTTTCTTAATTTCCCTTGACGTTTTATATCTTCTACCTCGAATTTCAAGGTTACATAGAGTCTGAGGATAGCTTCACAAATATTCAAAATCCCAACAAATGCAAAGATATAATCACAATTGTAAAATTTTTATAGAAGAAAACCGAACTAGCACATATATGAATACAAACACGGGATACGGATACAAGAAACGTCCATTTTCAAACAATTAGGAAACGGATATACCATATCTATATTATGTTAAATATATAAACTAATTACAGTAATAAAAAATTGTAGAGCAATAGATAAAATATACACAACTTAAAATGTATTTTATTCCTAAAATTACAGAGTCGAGGATAAAATTACACATGTATAAGGGATAAGACTGAAAATGGCATTTCTGGTTACACTATTAAATATTTATAAATAAAACATTAAAAGAAAATACCAATATTCCACAATTGTTCAACAAATCGGGAAGCAGAGAAGAGAAGAGATTCGGGACGACGAAAGAAAAACTTCACTGCGGTAAGGAATAACAAATTCCACAACCTATGTAAGCGTTGTGATTCATCCATATACGGTTAGTTTAAGTATTGTTTTGGGATTTTGGGCAGTTGATGAGAACCAGCCGCATCCCTGCACTTTCACTGCTCTCGTTTCTGAAACATTTTTGAAACGGGGAGAAGGCGGACAATGTATGTTTCCGTTCTACTTAGAAGAAAACTAATAGCTCTTAGTTAAATAAAAATGATCACAATAGGTGATATGAAACACACAAAATTTAACATGCAATGGAAATATAGCCTGGATTTTACAATTTTTTTCTGTGAAATGTTGAGTAGTGCAATCTGTGTTATTATCTACTGGGATCTAGTTATTATATTCAATATATATTCTTTATGATAAACCTAATCGAAATCTAGACTTGACTAAATAGATTTAAAACAGAAGTGTCAATAGTGAGAAGCACTCAGCGTTTATCGAGCATCCGAGAACCTAAAGTTACAAATATTCAGAGGCTTGATATAGGTTATTTTTATTAAGGCTTAGATTCATGGTTTAATATTATGTGTGTGAAGATGAAGACATGATCTTTCATTTTTACATGAATGCAAATCAAATCAGGCATAGCAAACATCATATATTGCGTCACATATCATTATTTGACTAGTTATAAGGAAACTAAAGAACAATTGCAAAGTAAAACAAAAAGCATCCCCATTGCAGGGAAAAAGACCAGTAGAAGTGTACACATACTCAAATTTTAAAACACATCTGCTGTGTGGTTTCTATATTCCATGATCCTTGCAAAGTGAAGTTGGCCCAGCAGCTCAAATGGATACCCATGGTAAAAAATAGACCCTCTTTCTAAACTATTGCTAATACATTGGTAATGTTTTAAGGCCTTTTATTGCAGACATGATGACTACCCAGTATAACCAAGTTAAAATCACAAGCAGAAAAAAAAGACATTAGGTTAATAAGTGATAATGAGTCTCAATACTTGTCATTTACAAAGCTAGGTGCTTTCTCGTTGAGTTTCCGATATTTACCATTCTATGAAAGATATCTCATTAAGTTTATGACTTCGGTAACTTATCTACAATTTAAAATACAAGGTTTAATTTTAATAGAGAGGTAAAAATATTAAAACTGTTGAAAATAAATAATCAAACTATCATACTGTTGTTTTTAAAGAAAAGTATGGATGTAAATAAAATGAAGGTCTGGTTTAATTTGAAACATATGCCTGAATACAAAGTGAAAAAGTAAATGGATCAAGATGAAAAATAAATACGTACCTTAATCTTCTTGAACAAGTTGGGTATGTTTTCGTCATCAAATGGAAGTGTACCACACAGAAGAGCATATAATATAACTCCACAACTCCACACGTCCACCTCAGGACCAGCATACAGTCTCCCAGAAATAACCTAAAAAACAGGGAAAATAATCAGTTAAGAATATTCAGTGATACAGAATAAGATAAGAGTCCCGAATTATATACAAGGATCAACCACCTACAAATAAGAGGGAAGCAGAATAGTAATAAATCTACAAGCTATCTATACTTTGCTTTATCGAGATGAGGTAGCAGCAAGATAAATCTGATAGAGGGTAAAATAGTAGTCCAGACAAGTTTCGTCAATTCTTCCAAAAACAACATCGTAGCACAAATACAAGTACTAAGAAGCTCAAAACTGAAGGTTAACCACAAAATAACGTACTGCATCAGCTTGTACATCCATCCCACTAGCAGGAAGTATCTTATACTACACTCATAAAGATAATTCGCCAGACTGATGATGACTCATATTTAATTATATTACTAACAGAAAAATCATTTGAAGTATCGTGATCTATGAAAGTAGTTGTTAACTAACATAACTCATCACATGATAAACTTTGATACCTCAGGGGCAGCATAATTTGGACTTCCACAACTTGTCTTCAGAAGGTGACCATCTCGCATAACATTGCTCAAACCAAAATCAGCAATCTTCACATTGTACTTGGAATCCAAAAGTAAATTTTCAGGCTTGAGATCTCTGTGAACTACCATATTCCGGTGGCAGTACTCAACTCCAGAAATTATCTAATTCAAAGAAGTAAATCAAGTCAGCGAAATGGATTATGAACATAGTAAGATCAATAAAATAACAAAAAAGAACCTGTTGGAAAAACTTGCGAGCTTCATCTTCTTGTAGCCTACCCTTCTCTACAATATAATCAAATAGCTCTCCACACTTCACGTACTCCATTACAACATAAATATCCGTTGCAGTCTCTATAACTTCATAGAGTCTGATTATATGTGGATGCATAAATAACCTTAATATTTTGATCTCTCTCCTTACTGCAATTGGAACAGAGAGAGCAAGCTTAGAACAATAAATAGATGTGCATCAAGTAAATAACAGAATACAGTTCACTAAGAGACATTGTTCTGTTGCAACATTGTAGTCTAAGCACCCAAACTGGAAAAACTAATGCTTTGGAGCTGCAGCTCTTCGTAATTGGAAGAATACGACATGGAATGCTAAGACATTCAGTTCCATGATCGGGCACAAATAGGGAAGTTTTAAAGCTCCAATTCTTAGCAATTTGAGTGGATTATCAAACCATTTAATATCATTTCTCAGCGTTTCAGTCTCACTCGACGTGTAGAGCATTTAATACACCTCACACGACCGAGTGAAGAAAATACAAAGGATCTTACAGGACCAAGTAACACATTTATAGCTCCACTCGGCCATGTAAGAAATTATCAAAAGATTTTACACGGTCAATTGAAGCATTAATTGCTTCTTTCCCGACCGAATATGATTTTTTGCCTTGACTTACTCGACCGGGTATAGGGTAATCAATGCCTTTATGAAGAAAGATTCTTGGAGAGAATTGCTTCTTCCTCTTTAGATCTCCTAAGGTCAACTCTCCTGGACTATAAAAGGAACCTGTCAAAACCTCCTCAAGACACCTCACAACATACAAGAAGAGAGGACACACTCCCATCAACCACGTAAAGAGCATCTTTATCTACAAGCCCAAGTAGTTTAGTTTTTGTGCTTTTTAATATATTTTTCCGTAGTGAGTGCCTATTCTCATCACGCCTCACTTTGTGGTCATGAGTGAGTAGCAAACAAAGTTCCTTGGGTTTGTCAGATCCTAGCCATCTTGTATACACATTTGATCTAATTAGGTGTTTTTCATATTTTCTACCCATGATCTTTGTCTTCTATCCTTAATATATCACATGTTCATCGTATATCAGTGAAATGTGAGAACTCATACCCGTTATGAGCATTGAGCTACCGGGAAGGAAAGGATTGTATAATCATGCTACGCAATCAACTGCAGCATTGAGATTAGTCAACATATGTTGCTCAATTCTAATATGTATGCATGTTATCTTTAGTTATGTTTAGACTCGAACATCAACATGAAGTGACATAGTGTTGATTTAAATCTATGTTAAGCATACTATCGTGTTGATTAACTCAATTAGTTGACACATTCATCTAGAATGAATATAAATCAGGCTTATTACAGAGCATAGCAATCGTATGCATGACAATTAGAAGAAAATGACACCTTTGGACTATTTTATTTTTTTATAACCACAATAATCCAATTTTATATAAGATAACAGAATAGATATGAAGTAGGACTGTAGCACTTAGACAAACCCAACTTCTTGTGTTCGACCTGGTCTTACCAACTAGTTATCAATTTTGTTTGGCGCGGACATCTGACCCTCACGTACCAAGTGCGAAAATATTGCTCATCAAACCACAATAAGGACTAGCAGCTCAAGCATACATTTGCGGTCAGTATCGTTGACAAATGTTGAGATATATTCTTAAGAGGTAACGAAAGCAATCTATCAAGGTACTCGCCAAATTGTTGTTTGTAGGTCTCCATATTTTGTGTGTGTTTATGTTTATTTCTTTATTTGCATTCGTTCAGTATGTTTAGGATTAGCTGAGTGCCATCCCTTGATATTGACTTTGATTTGCTATGATTTTTTCCAACATTTGTATCGGCTCTTGCCTCTGTTTGTACCGAAACATACCAGTAAAAGAGGAAACATCGCTGAAAAAAAGTTTCACATTTATTGTTATATTTTGTTTAAGTTGGCATTCGATCAAGTTCGGGTTAGACTTGTTCTTTTTTTGTTTGAAACGGAGGAGTACCCCTGGATGGAAGTATGAAATTGATATTTGAAGAAAATCTAAAAGACTTATATCTGAAACCAAAAAAGACTTTGTTAATTTTACCTTTTTCTTCCATATCCATGCTCTTCACTTTTTTACGGTTGAGAATTTTGATGGCAACTTTGTGGCCAGTGCGGGCATGTTCTGCGATTTTCACCTTGCCAAAGGAACCAATGCCCAAAGTTTTCCCAAGTTTGTAGTTTTGCATTAAATTGTCAACGCCATTACTTCCCCGGTGAGATGAGCTGTCCATGTTTAATATCTGAAAGGGGAATTCGGTATGAATAACTGATCAACACTTCTACGAAGACCCAAAACAAGATTATTAGAGAAAGAAGCATACTCTCTTTCAGTGTAAACACGTAAAGGCATGGAATATGTAGACTGGCCACTGAATGAGATGGGAAAAGCATAAGCGCAACTAACATCTAGAAATACCAAATACTATCCAAGCTCAACTTTTCAATAACATATGTCAAAATTCAGTGCCGAAAATGAAAATGAACAACATGGTTCAACACATCCCAAAAAGTCAATTGATGGAACAGCAGCCTCAAATCTGATAACATATGTAGATTCTGGTAAAGTGGTAATGTGCTGCGGAGAGTCAGGCAGTGTAATTGATCCCCCCAACTACGAAAATTACCAATTAGAGAAATAAGCTCGTCAGATGGCCCAATCTCATCAAATGCAAATGATTCAATAAATGCTAGTAGCTTTTTTTTCCTTAACGCCACCGGTTCTTCCCTCGATCACGATCAAATCAAGAATCGAAAACTAAGTGAACAATAATCGACCGAACCAGAATTGAAAAATAAAATATAATAATAAAATGAAGAATCGAAATTTCTCACCTCAGCAGAAATTAGGGTTTCTCGGATGTGGATAAGTGAGGCGGTTTAAGTGTGAAGAAAAGATGCAGAAATTTTCAAGCGCAAAGCTGAGACATGAATGATTTGATCGAGAAAGCTTTTCATTCAGAATCAGAAAACGAGAGAAGAAATCGCATCCGCATCCATCCCCGACAGTGTGCGTCTATTTCTTTGCCTCAGCTTTCGTAATATAAACACATTTATTTATCTATTTGTTTGTCCAAAAAATAAAGGGTAAAAGGAATAATTTCATATTGCCCAATATACCATGTTAATTATTATGCAATTTATATTTTAAATGATTATTATACTTCTGTGATGTCTATCTCTATAAATTTGGAATCATGAACAAAATAATCATTTTATCCGGCATATGTGGAAAATTTTTTATAGTGACAAGTATATTCCCTTGTCCCGAAAATAACTTGCAAAATTGTTTCTATTATTAGATCGTTATATCAAATCCCTCCATCTAGTTTAGAAACTAATTGCAACTTTAGGTAGTGTCTCGGGCATGTTTTTACTGGAAAAAAATGAAATAAGTGAAAATGGTTTTTTTAAAATTTATTTTAAGGGGAGAATTCGGAAATTTTGAAGGATTGAGTTGGAGGGAGTAAATACTTTCATTTCTTTCCATCCGATTTGAGTGGATTTGACAGTTAGAGGATTGATTTGGAGGGAGTATATACTCTCTTTTTTTTCAAGATGTGATTCATGGTAACTTTACATTTATACCTTTTACAGTTTTTATGTTATTTTAAGATTTAATTTTTATTTACAGAATTATTTTAATAATTTCGCAGCATTTGTAATTTTATCACTTCAAATCAATCATAAATTCAGTAACACTTTTTTTTCACATCACATATTTTCTTTTTATTTTCTTTATTTCCTTCCAAATAATTGCTTTTATGTTCTCTCTCAACCCGGAAACAAAGCTTCTCTCTGATAAAACAATTTGAGTATATAACCATCTTATAATTATATAAAGTCAACTTTGATTTCATGATTTGATACCATTCCAGATAGACGATTCACGCTTCTTATTATTTAAGAATTGAAATTAAATAAAAAAAATTGTTTCAAATTTAATTCATCAAATTTTGTATTCATTTTATTATTCCACTAGTTGAAATATGTAAAGTAGTCAAAATAAGATACCCAATTACCGTGGATTTAAAGAGTGTATGAATTTAATCTGTCGCCATTGTTTTATTTCTTTTTTCCTTATTTATCTAATGTTTCTTTTCTCATATTAGATTGTCTTTTTATTTCTTTCAGTTTCCTCTCTTCCCGTTATGGAAACATAGTAAAACAATTCTTATTATTTTTTCTCTCTAATTTTTTAAGAATGAGATAACGTAATCATTCATTGACATGTCTTCCTAAAATATAAAAATACAAATCTCATAAAATTGCATCACTTTGATGAAGGAAAGAAATTGTTACTTATCATTGTGAGACGAGGCTTTCTTCTTCACAAATAATCTAATTGTAAATAGTTTAACGTTATTTGTGGATGTCAAAACACTTTATGTTACAAATAATTCACTATCTAAATGTAGATTATGTATTAAGTAACAATCATATAAATATGATTACGATTATTTGTGGAAAAGTTAATTTTTTATTCATAAATCCATTAATAATAATTGAATTATTTAATATCCAATGATAATTATATTTGGTAGAGATCAAAAGCTTTCATGGGAAAAGATACCTAATTGGAAAATGTGGAATAAGTGTGGATTGACTCAAAGATGGTTATGAGGAAAGTGGACAAATGAGAAAGTGCAGAGGAAGTCTTGGGGTTCCATGCATTTCTGGGGAGTAACGCCCTACGAAGAACAGAAGAGGGAGATGTTGCGCTACCCACTCATTGTCTTTCTGAAATCAGTCGATCCATCCTCTAGTATAAATAGAGAAGCATTCCATACTTGATTCTCACCTCAGCAGCAAGAACATCTTCTCTACACACTTCTCGTTCTACCTCTTCAACTCTCTTCCACAAAGCACTTTTTATTATTTGTTACTTTTAAAAAAAGCTACCTAAATAAGCTTTCGAGGAGGCTGTCCTAATTGTGCGAGGTACAATTAATTGCAACCATCTTATTCTGGGAGGATATAAGTATTGATCCGGACACACTTATACGGTGCTCATTTCCTCTAAGGCAAGCCTTTTGGTGATTTGGTTTTGTTTTATTTAATAGGATTCAACTTTATATTGTTTCATGGTATAGTCATATTCATTGGTATATTATGCACAACAAGTATAGATCAGTTATCATGTACCCTATATTTTCCAATACTTTATTGTGCAAAGTTTTGACAATTCAAATTAGAAAAATACATTGGAAATGAATGCTACATAACGTTTTCATGAAAGATAAGCGGAGATGACGATTTTTATTTTTATTTACATATAGATACTATTGGTAGTTTAAGAAGTATTTTTTAAATTGATGAACAATCCAGAAATCATATCTTGAATTTAATGGTGTTGTGGTACATAAAATACAAATAAATTCAAGATGTGACTATCACCATTTGTCGGAGTAAATTACCAATTTTAAACCATCTTTTTTTAAAGGGCGATTACTAGAGGATGAGATGGATGATACATTTGTTTAATTATTTGATTCAGTTTTGAATATATGCACAGTAAGACATGATAAGTTATATATTTACAACTTATTTTATTTATACTCACAGACTATTTGGATCTATAGAATAAATTTATGTAAAAACATGATGATTAACTGCCAAATGTAAGCAAAGAAAGAAGCCGGTCACAAATTTTTATGTGTAATGCTAGACACATATGTAGTGACCAATCAATGAGTTTTAACTAAAATTTCGACCAGCTGACATATGATGTTTTAAGGCCTAAGTGACACACTCATCATGTTCATGTGGAAAATAAAGCAGATTTAAAATCTTGTCAAACTATCATCAGGGGTTGTGGCCAAGGGGCAAGGTGATCTATCAGTCATCTCGGGGTTCAAGCTTCACACTGGTGGTTGGGTGCGTGTGTATTTTCTTTGTGTTTATCTTATCTAATGTAAAAAAAAGCTAGCCGAACTATCTTTTATGTATACTTTTTCTGGTTTCGTTGCTACTGCAAGCTTCACAAAATCGATCGGATCATATCCCTTCAACACAACATAGGTCATCAAAAGAATCTGGGAGACCCACCAAAGCACAAAAGCTAGGATCTGTCAGAAAATGGATTCATAGGGCATAACCTCATGGATAAGCTAACATTAATCCGTCAATTTGGGATACAATTCAGGATTTTTGGATCAGAAAAGAATTGGAATGTAATAAAATTGATTCATACATATAGAAGAAAAGATTCTCTATTGATTCAACTGTTGTACCTATAGGACAAAGGAAGACAAAAAAACTGAAGATTTCACATAATACCTTTGATCGAAAAGAAATCAAATTGATTTCGTACCCTTCACTCAATGATAAAATGAGTCAAATTTTGTAGAATTAAAATTAAGGTGAGGGAAACATAAAAAAATAAATAAGTAAATAAAAATGAAGTAGAAGAACCCATATTCCAAATAAAGGGAAATTTGAAAAAGATTTTTTTGATTCTCGAATGAAGAAAAGGATCCAATGACTTTGAAAAACGAGGAGCCGTATGTGGTTAAAAGCTCATGCATGGTTCTGTAGAGTTCATTATCACATAAAATAGAAGCGAGATTGTCCTAGTTGTAAAGTTCAAGAGAATATTATTTTTATTAGTAAATATTTTTTTTTTAAAAAAAAATAAAATAAATTAAAGAAGAAAGGCTAAAAAACCTAGCCAATTGCTCATACAACTAAACAGCTCGAGAGAAAACGGCTCGGGAGCCTCAATACACAAACGACCGCGGATGAGAGACAAAAATGGAGGAGCCTGCCAACCAACCGGAAATAGCTCTACCTGAGATGTCACCTTAGCCAACCACTTCGGTCCTCTCACAAAATCATATTCAAAGACCTTGGACACCGCTCTTCTTTATCAAAAATAACTTCATCCTGATCCATTCCGATTCTAGATAGAGCCATTGTTGCCAAATTAGATTTTTGAAATTAGATTAATTTTCTAATTATTTACCCATGTTTCTATTTTAGCGAAATCATCCAAGAAAATCCATGGTGGCTTCCTTCTGAGGCAATTTATCAATAAAAGATTGAGAATCGCCTTGAAGATTTGACACATTGAGATTGTGTAGCGATGATAATTGGATGGCCAATTTTATAGAATCAATTAGACCTTAAATTTGATAGCTTAATGCAGCGGAATTGAGATTGAAGCTCAGAATATGATTTCCATTCTGCTCCCTGAAGATAGCACCTCCCTTACCTCTTAAGGCATGGATGTTCAGAGTAATTCCTGCAGGTTGGGAATCCATCTTACTCAAGACCTCCTCTTGCTTTTTGCATATGCCACAAGTATATTGAGACACTGCATTGTTTTCCTTTCTATCAAGCTGACATTTTTTTAGATGAATCAGGTAAGCTTGTTGTTGGATGTTCTGGATAATCTTTGGTTATAATAATTTGGCATCACTTTAGTCTTCAAATTTTGCTTTATTCCTCTATTTCCAAATCCCATATAGCAAATATAAATGTAAGAATTTTAAAGCAATCAAACTGAGAACTACTTGAAGAATTTCGGACCCATAATTTTTAAACTAATTTAATAAAATTAATAATCTTACATATATGTAGGTTGCTAAAAATAGTATTAAAAGTTTAAATTAGTAATTAAAATTTTATTATAGGTATGCAGGAAAATTAAATAATACATTTAGCATATTAAATTCTCGAGAATGGACTTTGATTTTTTTGAATTATTATTTAATGATTATTTTAAAAATTCAATAAGTAGTAATTTTATTTGTCATACTTTTCACGTTCTCATTTTCCATATCAATAACTCGTGAAACATTGCACATTTTAATCAATTAACCAATGTGTTTAGGTTAGGTGATAGGACGTTATCCCTCATTTTTTCCCACTAGTCGATTTGTAAGAAGCGTGATGAGTCGTCAGTAGATATTCACAAACTGCTTGAGCCATGAATATGAAAAAGGTTTTGCCAAATTTTACGAAATTGCTCGATTACACGTTACAAGAGTTGGAGAGGAGTTCGTCATTTACTTGTGCAAAAAGTGTTGGAATGGTGCTAGATTGACGTTAACTGAAGTTTGTATCCATCTCATCATCAATGGCTTCCACACAAAGTTCACTGTATGATATTTTCACTGTGAAATAGTCGGTGAAATGTAACCGCAAGAAGATGATGCAGAACCAAGCCGCATGAATGTTGCCGATTCAGATACTGATGATGGCGTGGAACATAATGATGACATACAAGGAATGTTCGACAACATGAATAAAAATTTAAATGATCATGCAAAAGACATAATCAGACTTGCTTAGCACCCTTGGAAGACCCTTTTTTTTCTTGGGTGAAAAAAATTCACGAAGTTAACAGTAATTGTAAAACTATATAACCTGAAAGCCAAACATTCATGAAATGACATGTCATTCACTGATTTGCTAGTGCTGCTTGAGGAGATGCTTCGGCAAAAAACCTATTCAAGGCCTCTCTCTATGTTAAAATTTGCATAAACACTCACATGAATCTGATATTATTGGCACCAAGAAACATTGCCAGTCTTCTTTCTTTACACTGGGTTAGTTGTTCTCTGCTACAAACTTGAAAGTTCTATGATGAGAGGGCGAGCTCTGCCCAAGCTAAGGAAGATGATTGGAGTTCAGCAGATATCGAGGTATCAATTTGGCTCTCCAACATACTGAACACCTCCTGCATTGATGGCCGCTTGACTGGATCTGGATGAATGCACAGTTTTGCCACCTCACATACGACTTGCAAGTCTTCATACTTGAACCGTTTCAAATCTGGATCAACAACATATGATATCGCTTCCGGAAGATCAAGATAATATTTAGCCTGCAGCAGACATGTATACTTAAATACTCAGCTTCCAACAACTGGATTTTGTTTTATAGTCAAAATATCAGACCTTCCCAGAAAAGTTTTTGGGATGAACTTTCTTACCCAATCCAACAAATCCCCTTTGTCTTTGCAGTATGGTGGCCTTCCACTAATGAGTTCTAGCAGCAGCATGCCGTAAGCAAACACATTTCCATTTATATCAAGATGACGTCCTTCTAAAGAATTTGGAAGTACACATATAGCACCTTGGCTACCGATCGAGCCTGAGTTCTTCTCAGACCTTGCAAGTATTGTCTTCCAGCTTTCAAAATCAACAAGCTGCATGTAAAATTTGCAAACAAATTTAAAGGAAACAACTAAACTTATAGGTTTACAGTCTCCGACTGAGGATTCATTCAAAACCAGAGAATTAATTCAACCAAGTTCACGTGGATTGAAAAAACAAAATAGAATCTGATTATCTTGTCAAATATAATTCGACGTCTGTTAACGCCATTTAATTATACAGTTCCGCGTTCTAATTTTATAATTGCTTTGGAAAAAGGTTTGGTCAAGTAATCAAATAATGTAAGGCTGACTATCAAGTAACTCAAATCACAACTCGAAGATGTTCATTTTCAGAAGTAGGTAGATGGCCAACTAAATTTTACAACTCTTTTTTTTTTCCACAAAAAATTATTATAACTCCCAACTCCTAATAGATGATTATAACTCCTTCACAAACATTCAACTTAACATTTTTCCCCATCATCGTAGGCCACAAAATTAGAGTCATTGTATCCTCGACATGAGTGGAATTATTTAGAAGCATCCTGCTTTTTATGTGGCAGAAATTTAATTTGTGCATTCTTATTAAGAAGAAGTGGAAAACAAAGAGTGATTGCAGATATTTAATTAGCACATTTTCACTTAGTTCAATCATGACCTTGCTCTGATCCTAAATTTCTCGAATCACATCCTTGTCATGATGTTTCATGAATTTTACATAAAAAGGTTTGATGGGTAAAGTACCTTGGGAGAGAAATCTTCAGTGAGATACACAGCATTTGAATTCAGCTCGGATATGGTAAATGGTGGATCAAGTTCTGAGTGAAGATATCTAAGTCCCCGTGCAATTCCAATGGCAATTTTCATGCGCCTAGTCCATGAAAATTGGCATCCTTCTCCATCTGTAGCACAATAGTTTGAGAATCTGAATCAAATCTATGGTAGAATTGGATCATGATCCAGGCTATCATGAAGAGTTCGAGTTTACTGCATAATAATAAATGACAATGAGGGCCATACAATGAAGATGCTCGTTTAGTGTTCCATTTGATGCATATTCAAAGACCAACATCCTTGTGAATGGGGTGTCCTCTTTGCAGTATCCAAGCAGCTTCCCGGTATTCTCATGATTAATTCTAGCCAAATCTGCAACCTGAGTGGTGAACCCCAAGTGAGATGATGCAGTCTCAAACAGATGATGAACAGGCTGTACAGAAGAATTACATGCTTACCTCTCTTTGATAGTAGAGCTCGAGATAGCCAGTCCAATTTTCTTCTTTGATACAAAGGGATATGACAGCAATTTCAGGACCACACTTAATGTTCCCTTTATAAATGACGCTGTCAGGTGAGGAGCCAATGATGTTACTAAAATCTTCACATGCGACTTCCAGCTCTTGTCTGGTGAACCTAGCCACATCTTTCAACAATTGTGAATCTGCAACGGAATTAGCATTAAATAAACATGTCACCTCTAATTGTTCATCTTTGGATCACGATTATGGGGATGGAGATGAAAATAACTTGTGGTACAACAAACCTATGAATATGCTCATTTGTTTCTTCAGACATGGAGACTTCTTCCAGCGTATTATGACAGGCCATCGAGTTTTGCACTTCATAATGGCGGTCAGAGTAGCAAGTACGATGAGAGAACCTACCATGGTTCCTGTCACTATTTCTATAGCTAAGAGCCAGGCAGGTTTAGAAGCATTCTGATGCTCAGCAATGGCAGCAGTTGGGTGGTGTCTTGAGTTGAGCCCTGGAGAAGTTTTAGCTGGCGAAGATGCACCTGTTCAATACAAAACAGTACAGCATTTAAGACCTTACATTTTCATCAGTTTTCTTAGCCATATTGTGTGAACAACAGATCACGGAGCTTGTAGCACATATACCGCATCGACTAGCCGGACGTTGTGTCACATTTTTCTCTTGGAGACAGTTTCCTTGAAAGCTTGATCTGTATTATGCAATTTGGTTAGACCAATCACCTGAGGGTAACAGTGAACAGCAACACGTGCTGCGGCATACCTGGGAAGATAAGACAAGCACTTGGGTATGCTTCCTGTAAAGAAATTGAAGGAAAAGTCCGCAAACTTTAGTTGAGTTATGCGGCAAATGCCACTAGCCCCAGATGCTATCCTGTAGTCGAAACATAAAAACACTTTGGGAAGTTTAAGCACTCATCATTATATATAGAGACCCATTATTTCACGTGCAACGGCGAAAAAGAAAAACATTTAAAGTAAACTTATAACTTACGTCCCCTGCGCAGTTGTAGAAATTGAGTTGCCTTCAGCTGGAACAGCTCCTTTGAGCTTATTCCTGTCTACTCGAAACTCCACTAGGTTCTGCAAATTTTCCAGCTCAACAGGTAACGACCCAGTGAATCCATTGGACTGCAAGTTTCTGTAACCACACTGGAGCTTCAGACAGAAAATACTTCACAATCTGATACAAACTGCAAAACAAACATGTGATGCCCATACATTTTTGTGATGGCTGTCAAATTACCCAGTGCAAGAGGAATTGGGCCTGTCAGTTGATTTGAACCCAGATCCAAAACCTCAAGGTTGCTCAGTCTGCCTATCTCTTTGGGCAATGTACCAATCAGATTATTCCCATGCAGTATTCTAAAATGAACCATCAAATTTGATTAAACTCGTAACCACATTTTGCAACTCATTTTCAGTAGTGACCAGTGTTTAATATCAAAATACTCTAGTAGTGAGAGTGACTTACAACTGTCGCAGGGAAGAAAGGTCCCCTATATCAGGGGCCAAAAATCCTTTCAGGGCCGACCTAGAGATGTTTCTGCGAACAAAATTGAAGAGCAATAAAGCATCAAAAATTGAATTTGAGATGAAGAAACAAAGGTAACATAATACACTAGCACGATGCATCTAAGTGCCAAAAAAAAGGATCCATCCTTACATCTTTAGGATGTTGCCTTGATCAGCCGAACACCAAACCCCATTCCATCCGCAAGGATTTGCATCTAGAGCATTCCAGTTGGACAAAATCTGCAGGGGGTCCTCGTAAATGGCCTCCTTGAAGGCTATAAGGGCAGAAACTACAGAACAGAAATTTGGCAGAGAAGTTCAAGTAAAGTGCCAAAATATCCTAAAAATCCCACCATAAGATCAACTCGAACGCTTCATATTTAATGGCATAAGACTAAAGCTGAAAATCCGTCAGCGCAAGTACATTGGATTGGGTTTGTGGACAGAAGATATGAAGTACTGTGATAGATGAGATTTCTAAAACAAGATAAAACCACTACGGAAACAAAAGTCCTCCACTATAACAGCAGTAAAACCAAGTCTGATTTCTAGATCTGGCAAAAAACAACGGGAACTAAGTACTGACCTTCGTCAGCCGGAAATGAGAAGGAATCACATCCTCCAAAAAACACAGCAAGAAAGATACTCAGCACCAGAAATGAAGTGCATCTGGCCATTCTTGCTTTAAATAAAAAAAAAAAAAAAGAAACCCCTTTGAAGTTGCTACTCAATTTCTTGAAAAGGCAGAGAACAAACCAAAACCCAGCTTCGGAAGACGAATCTGCGAATTGGGTATTGAGAAAGAAGAGGAATCGAGGGAGCAGAAATGCAGTGAAAATGAGTAAAAGAAAGGTAAGAGAAGGAGAGAGAGTTGTGAAAGGGAAAATGAGAAACAGTGGAATTACTACTGAGAAAGGAAAATGCAACGCCACAACTGCGAACTGCAAGTAGAAAGCAATCAACCGAATGCAAAGAGGAAACTTGAACAAACAAAGAGCCGGAGACTTGGATTCAAAGAGACGATTTTGTTCTTTCTATTTTCTACACTTGCACAGATAAAAAAGAAGACACTCTCTTCGTCGGTTCTTCCATCAGCATCAATCATTTTCAGTTTATTAAAAACGATAATAATGACTTAATCCCATGTTTGGTACCATGCATTGAAAATGAGATGATATTATTAATACCATTTTGATATACTTGGTACAGAATAAAAATACGTACTAATAATGTAGGGAGAAAATTTATTTTTGGAAACTCGTATTGATAATACCTCCTTAATAGATGATATTATTTATACGGATATTAATAATACGCGTATAAATAATACGGTGTACCAAACATGCACTAAATACATTTCGCTTTCCTTTTATCAGAATGGAGAGAGATCGATACGCTTTAGTTTTATTTCTCTAATTATTCATTCCTACTTTTGTTCTACTAAGGCCTTGTTTTGTTGTTTTTATAGGGCTTTATTAAGAGATGATCTCTTATTATATTAAACATTCAGTTAACTGGACACTTGTTCTATTTCTCTTAATGAATATTTGAAAAGTATGAATGATTTGTTATCAATTTTATATCTGAATCATTCAAAGGCAATAGTGATATGATTATTATAATTATCTCTTTATTTTTTTTATATCTTTCTGGAATCAATTGTACCTGGATCGTACTTCAATCAGAATCACATCAATGCCGACAGTAGATAGTTTCTTCAATCAGAATCTCACGCACTTTATAAATAAATAATATTTTATAACATAATTAATTTTATTTTTTTTATGTTGTAAAATTATAATTTTAATTAAATTTAATATTGATAAATCATAATATATTAAGATATTTTAAAAAATGAATTATCAAATGAAAATAAATCATTCAGCAATCAGTTATGGTTTAACCAGTGATCTGACATCCAAATTCTCATACATCATTCAGCATTCAGCTCTTAATTTTACAGAACGACACTTTAGTTACTATAATCCACTTAATATGATGTCATGTTATATCTCTTAATTATTTAATAAACAATTGAAACCTACAATACACATGGTAGAACTTTACATTACTTAGGACTACCACCATATATAGAATTATAGGTAGTCGATACTAGTTGATGTCCAGTCATAAATGCATCCTCATTGAAATAAATTTAAATGTAAATCAATGTCATGTTATGTTAAGATTATGTGGTGCTAATTCATCATTTTTCTTGCAAACCGTTCACCCACATTGAAACAAACCTTTTATAAATATCAGTAAATCACTAAAAATTAATTTAAATAACTAATTATAATTAGTAATGAGGTTTTTAAACTTAAAATGTCGTATAAGATAAGCATGTTTAAGTAAAAAAATTTAGATTATATGCGGCGCTTATAACTCAAAACGTCGTATAAAGCCTCGCCCAATAACACTAAAAGACGCTTTTAACTTAAAAACGAAGCATAAAGATTCCACATACATAGGATGACATTTTCTAAAAGCGCCATATGAAATCTTCAAATACAATATATGACGCTTTTAACACAAAAACGCCGTATATTTTCAATCCATGAACCGCTTCGTGCAGACGAAGCGGTATTGTGTCAGATGATCACAAATCACGCTCCACATTAGTTGGAAGCGGTCCATGGCCTGGCACAAACCGCTCCACAAACTATTAATGAAGATGCTCTTATGCTATATGAGGTGTGATAAAGTGCTAAGGTTAGAGGATTTTCTCTAACAACTCTCAGAGTTTTTTTTCTGACCCTTTCTGAATTTTTTTTTTGATAGGCCTCACATGAAAAAAGTTTATCAAAATGGCTTACTTTTGGCCAACCACCGTTTCAGATTGGTTCTGAACCTGTGTGCAGACTGGGCTACCCAATCAGTAGACAGGTGGGCAAGTACCAGTTTAAACGACCGTTAGCCTAAAGTAAACCGCCCTTTCAAATAGTTGTTGGATTTGTATTCATGTATTAGTTTAAAATTGGATCTGGATTAAGGTCAGACCTAGTTTGAAACAATGGTTCGATTAGGATAGCTCTCTAAACTTTTAAGTGCATTTGAATTGAGATTTAAAACGACGATTAGATCCAACCGCAGTTTCAAAATGGGTTTGGGTTTGACCGATGTGACGCAGTTTGCTGCTTCAACGAGTAACAATTGCAGCATATCGTTGTGATAACGTGATTCCATGGGTCAGATATTGGTTTATAGTTATTTTTTAATTAATAATGCTATTTTATTTATGTTCTTTGTACTTATAGTTAGTCATTACTTAAAGTTCTTATTCTTTTTTATGTAATTAACACTTGATTTACTTCTTTATGCACAAACATTTTAACTTAATGATTATGGAACACTTGAAATCAACTAAAATCAATTTAGTTGTAAGAAAATTTTTCAAGTGAAACTGATTTGGAAATAAGGAATAACAAGTTTAGATTGTAATGTTTAAAAGTTTGATGTCTCTAGTCACTAAGTAGGAGGAGTCCATAGACCCTTCATAACCTTAACACGCTTGGACTGTCTTGGCGGTGGTTGGATATCTTCCTACTCCTTGGTCAACTGTGTGACTTGTGACGACCTAGACCATGATCTCCATCATCTCCATTATCTCCATCATCATGGAACTTAGTGTCTGAATAAGCATCAATAGATGGCGGTGGTAAATCTGAAACACTGAAAAGAAGAATGTTAAAATATGTATTAAGTTGTAACAACATTGAAATATTTATAATGTTATAAAGTACCAGCAGGTAGTCAAATAGTCTTTGGATTAATCCTAAGTCGAGCAGCTTTATTGCCGCCGTCCAACTCGCTATGACATGTGTGCTACAATTCTCATCACATGCTAGCTAGCATCAGTGACAAAAACCTTGGCCGTCACGATGCTAAAACAGCGACAGTTGAAGTTAAATGAAACGACGTCGTCACGATGCTAGGCTGCAATTGTTGCTCAGTGAAGCAGCGAAAGACGTCGCATCGGCCAACCCATTCCCAGTTAAAAATGGCGGATGGATCTAACCGTCGTTTGAAACCGCAACTCGAATGCACCAAAAAGTACAGAGAGCTATCACAATTAAGCCGCTGTTTCAAACTGGATCTGGCCTTAATCCAGACCCAGTTTCAAACTGGTACATGAATACAAATTCAACCGCCTTCTGAATCAGCGGTTCGCTTTAGGCCAACCGCCATTTCAAACTGGTACATGTCCACCTGTCTATTGAATGCGTAGCCCATTTAGCACACAGGTTCAGAACCAGTTTGAAATGGCGGTTGGCCAAAAGTAGGCCATTTCGACAAACTTTTTCATGTGAGGCCAATCGGAAAACAATGTTTCAGAACGGGACACGAAAAAACTCCAACTATCACAATCAAATTTGAATTTTATGATAGAATAATTTGAAACATGTGGGCCTCGGTCAAAATTATTATCAAAATCCAAGTATTTTTTTGTGACTCTTTTTCCTTATTTGAAAAGCTTTCTTTTTAGGATTTTTATATAAGATTTGCAAGAGGTATTGTAAGTTGTAAACATAGAATAATTAAAATAATTAAAATATTTTAATATATAAAAGTATTCTGAAAATTAAAAGGGGAAGATAAATTTCCTTAAATTATGAAAGAATAAAAATAAAAAAGTACCCTAGACAGAAAGGCCGAAGGCAAAATTTTTTTTTTAGAAATTGTGTAAGTACTCAAGGACAAAAGCCAAAATCATCTTTCACATTTTTGCTTGGAAAGTACTTATTTATTTTGACTTAGATCTTAACTTTAACTCTTTCAAAGAAAAGATTTTGGGATGACCCTTGAGTGCACATTGAAGTGCTAGAGGCTAGTAAGATTTTTCTCTTCATAGAACTCCATTCCAAGTTCCTCTTTTCTTACGGACATAGACTTAATCTAAGGACTTGGAAACGAGCTTTTAGCAATAAGCCAATTGACTAGCCTTTACTAGCATATGTGGTTGGTGGAAATTTTATCTATATTTTGAGCATAGTAAGTCAAAAGTCCTATCTAAATTAAAAAGTAATTTTTCTAATTTATACAAGTATTTGAAATAAATGCTCACTTTTTTATATAAATACCTTAGTTGTGAAAATCATTCTTGCATTAAAGTAGTTGCATTCTCCAGACATAGCTAAAATTATCTTCTCCATCATGAAAGACTCGAAGATGGACTTTATTGGATATTTGAGTAAGAAAACTCTCATGAGACTTTAAATCGTCCACTGGGACACCTAGGGGTTTAAAAGGCTTATTAAAATGCTAAATACATCCGTGATTTGATTGAAAATGAGTTAGAATTTTTCTTTTGCAAGCATTTTAGAGAAAGAGATTTGATTTTAAAGGAGAGAACATAAAAACATAAGGATGATACAAGAATGGTGTTTCCTCTATATTTAAAGTGAAATTATCTTCATTTTTTGGGATGAACATAACTTAAGTTTGGAAATTTGATAAAAAATGACCATTTTAAGACTCCTTTTCTCACTTGATTAAAGTGTCCCAAAACATTTCATAGGTATTTTTTTTTGTATTTTATGTCCATTCAGGGAGGCCTCCATAGAATTTGAATGTCACTTGACTGTGTAAGAATCATGAAGGAAATTCTACTCTATTATGTAAATGTGCATATAAAGCACCTTGCACGAACAAGTAACAAAATTACAAAGCATTTTACACGACTGAGTTGGGTATTTAATGCTCTCACATGGTCGAGTGCAGAATTTGTTCTCATTCTTACTAGACCAAGTTTAACATTTATTGCTTTTGGTCCATCTAGTAGGGAAATAAACATAATCTTACTCGACCGAGTAAGGCTTACATGACATAATCATGATCATACATTAATTAGTAATGAGTTATGAGAGTCATTAAATGGAGGATTTGAAGAGGCCGAATTATCCAATTCATTATATGCTTAACTCACCCTAAGTTTTGATTGTTTATGAGTATTATCTAAGGGTTTTAGCAAGTTATGTATTACAGGCTTATCTTAAGTCTTAATACGAAAACGTGCTAAAAAGGGTGTTTTAGAGAAAAAATCCGCCCGAACACAGGAGTTGCACGCTATGAATGGTAGCCACATGCACGGTGACTAAGCGATGAGCATACATGAGTCAACACAGAGAAAGAAGCCGAAAGCTTACTCAACACATGCCCAACGCGTAAGAAAGCATTTATTGCGCATGACGCGTGATGTTTCTAAATTTAAGTCAGTATAATTTATCAATCTTTGAAGTAAAATAACTTATGTGTCAAAGGTCCAATTTTAATGATTCAAAATAATAGAGAAATAAGGGACAACAATCTACAATTTCTTAAGAGGAGTCGAGATCGAACTCTTCACGAGTCTCTACCAGCTGGATAGTTAAAGTCGGTGGGCATATATGTTTACTAATCCGACTTAAGGGTCCAAGTTATATCTGGATTTCTTGAAGATATTGATTAGAAATACTTGGAAACATGTGCTAAGACCTTCCAAAAAGATGAGTCCGAAGATCTTTAGGATTAAGAAGTTATAAAGCAATAAAAAGAAGTCTTTCCCTTCTGTTTTAGGTGAGCGGTTTAGTGCAAGCATTAAGCCACAACACAAGACTTTGAAGAGTAGTGTATAATGGAGAGGAAGAACACCATAAGAAGAGGCATAATCAGTTTGTAAGGGTACTCCCTATTTTATTATGTGATGTTCCATGGTAAGTCGTGGCTAATTCTCTTATTTAGTTCAAGTGGTATTGTGATGTAGTGTTGTGAAATAATTGTTCTTAATGAATTGTTTTTATGATGCTATGTGTATTGTGCTTCAACTGAATAATTGCTTTGTTGCATGACAATTTTAATGAATGACTTGCTTTGTTGCATAATTTCTTACCGCCGATTTAGTTGTGAGGCTTTGCATAAACATATGTCGTGTGTGTTTATAAGTAACCATACTCTAGGTTAGGGTGAGCTCAATAACCTATATTTTATTTCTTACCACTGTAGGTCAACTGCATACGTTTTTCATTTAGGCTGCAACCTAATTTCTATGATTGACGTATAGAATTCATATCATTATCTAAAGGCTATGATAATTGTTGTCATACATTCAATTGTATGAGTGCGCAGATTTTGCTGAGTTTAATTCATTACAAGAATTTATCTTTAATATCATTGATCAGCATAATCACTAGTCGCATGAGCTATATATTTATCTCCGGACTTTTCTCTCTCTTTCAGCGCACATATCTGATCACCACAATCAAATCTAAAATCTTCTTTAAATTTAGTGTTTCACTTGCTACTAGCTAGTGAGTCATGTTTATAAATATATTTGCACAAAACAGCCCAATGATAGTCTCGTCGATGATGCGGTTTTGGTTATACAAATAAAGAAATTCCTACATAGAAACTTTTGAGGCTCATAACGTCTGCGCATGATGTTTGATTTCCATGATTTAATATTTTATACCGAATTTCAAGTCATATTTCAGCTTGATTATTGCTAGTAGGGCAAAAGATTTCCTTTGCTAGCAAGCTTACTAATCTGCCTAAGACCTACTGCTTCGAGGACCAAGTTAGTTCTTTGTGCATGGCCATCTCTTGTCCATGAAAGGAGTTGTAGTGCACAAAATAGCGGACACCATCAAGAATTTCGATTAGATAATCATGCTTATTGGATGATCATCTCTGAGATTCTATGAGAGGCAGTGGCTTCTATCAGCTCTTGCTGGTAAATAAGTTATGTGATCAGTGGTTCAATAAAACACTAGCATTGAAGTGCATCACCGGCTCCAACAATCTAGCTTTCAATACCCATATCGATATGGGTATGGACTTGGGCCTCTGTCAAATGTGGTATTCCGTCATATACCTCCCTGACAGTCGCTATCTTGCTATTGTTAAAGAATTGGTCATTCTAAGGGTTCCTGAGAGTTTTTAGAACATTCAAATTTCTAATTCTACAATATTGGGGGCTTGAAACTTAGCTATAAATAAGAGGTTTCTCTTAGTGTCTTGTATCACAAATCATCAGGTTCTCTCCTCTCCTCTCTAGTCCTTAATTCAATTAATCTTACACCCAAAGTGTATGAAGCCATCAAGGGTAAGCCATTGTAGCCAAAAATCCAAGTTTGGTTTTATAATAGTACCTACAAATCTATCTTTGTGTTTCATTAGATGACCATGCGTGGCTAAATTCCCTTGTATAGTTTGGTTAGTTAACTTATTCAGTTTGTGAGATTTTGTTTACATTGAAATACATATTATGCATGTGTATTTATTTAGCTTACTTTTAATGAATGTTTATTTCATATCATAGCTTGATAACCTATATTTTGTTACATTCATTTTATAAATGATTTAATTTTAAAGGTTGGGTCCAAAACCAATTAAACGTGTAGCAAGCATACAATATGTCGTGCATGTTTATATGTAAATACACTCAAGATAGGCTATTGTCAAGTTATCTAGACCAAACTCCCTACTATTGATCTTAATGTGTATTGCCTTCCTCTTTGCTTCGTCTCACGTGCTGGCATTTAGAGCTCCTAAGTATAAGATGATTTCAATGTAGCAATTGTTTATGTCTTGTCATGATATGTTGATGAGGTGTATATTTTGCTAAGTTTGGTTTATTGCATGAATTCATCCTTAGAAGTGATGATCTACAATATTCATAAGTTTTTTTTTTTGGAAAATTTGTTTGTATTCCAAGAAAGAAGGTTATACACTATGTTCCTACTATGAACCATTACACATTGGAACTTTTGTTTCAATCAAAAGAGACCAGAAAATAAGCCTGGGACAAGGGGTAAATACCCCAACCTAGAACCTCCCTAGCAGGTTCAAGAAAATCAGCAGCATTTCTGCTTACAAAAGGAGCCATCTGGACAACTAAATCAAGCAATTACACAATTTTACTATCCCTGCCTGATTTGTGCTCTATGTTTGGGTCGTTGGAAAGTTGGCTCTATCCCCATTTCCTTTGCCCAGTTTCTATTTTTCCTATTGTCTTTCATGTTCTTAATTTTGTCCAACAACATTCCCATTTCATATTTCATCTCTCCCTTTAGCTGTTCCATGCTTTTCTCCTCTAACTTGAAAATTCTTCTATTCCTTTCCAACCAGATACTATATAAGAGCATGTTGAGCTTGGCTTTATTTGCTACCTGAATCATACTTGGACCTGCAAAGGTACTAAGAGGATGTGTTAGTATAATAGGGAGAGGCCCAGAGAATTTTTGGATCCTCAATCTGTCACATAAGAACCAAAGTAATTCTTTTGTATGACATTCAAAAAAGAGATGTTGTAGTGTTTCTGGATCATTTTTACAAAAGACACAAGTGTTATCCATTTGCATCCCAAATTGTATCAGCATATCCTTTATATTCAGTCTTCCATGGCATATCATCCATGCTATGAAACTATGTTTAGGCCTAGATAGTTTGTTCCATACTAGGTGGTCCCAAGTCACATCAAGAGAGGTAGAACTTGTTATACATTTATATGTTTCTTTTGTGTGGAAAGGCTTACGTAGGACTATCCACTTTACCTGCCCTTGTTCTTCCCTTACAGTGTGCTGCTTGAATTTTTGTGCTGTTTGCATAATTTTCCTTGTTACCCACGAGATGTTGCAATGTACCTGCACTCTAAATAGGCTTCTTCCTTTAAAAAAATATAAGTGGATTCATTCGATCCAAAGAGATTCCTTAGCCAGAATAATGTCCTAGGCCTAGGATAAGATCATAGCTACATTGTTTTCCACAAATTTCCTCAAGCCTAGTCCCCTTTCTTTTTAGGTTCACATATTTTATCCCAGACAATTGGTGCTTTTTTGAATATTCTTTGCCAGCCCATAGAAAAGTCCGACATTTCCCTTCAATGTCTTTAATCACCGATTTTGGGAAGATGAAAATCCTAGTCCAATAATTTGCCATTGCAGCCAGAATTGATTTCACCAGAACCAGTCTGCCAGCATAAGACAACATCTTGGATGTCTAGAAAGCTATCTTTTCCAATATTCTATCTGTTACCACCTTGAAATCTTTAACCCCTAGCCTCTTGGAGGTCAGGGGGACCCCCAGATAAGTACCAGGAAGTTTACCCTCTACCAAACCCATTACCTGTATAAGTCCTATTTGTATCTGTCATTTACCCCTCTTAAGAAAATCTGAGACTTGTTAATATTTTCTTGAAGGCCAGAACAGGTAACAAACTCCCTCAGAATATCTCTGATTTTCATCAAGGAACTGTGTTCATCCTTGGCAAATATTAACAGGCCATCTACATAACATAAATGAGTGATTTGTATCTTTCCACATCTGGGATGAAAAGCGAACATACTATCTTGCCCCATTTTTTACAGCTTCCATTACCATGACAAACAAATAAGGGGACAGAGGGTCCCCTGTCTGAGCCCACTGGTACTTGGGAAAAAATCACACATCGCACCATTAATCTTAATGGAGAAGTGGATTGATGCCATTAAGTTTTTAATCCATTCAGTGAACCTCAGGGGAATTTCAAATAGTCTAACCATTTAAATAGGAAATCCCATTCTACTAAGTCATATGCCTTAGATCAATTTTCATGGCACGGCTTGGAGCTATTTTCTTCCTAGTATATCCATGAAAAAAGTTTTGTGCCAAGAGAATATTATGCGCAATGTTTTTATGTTCAATGCATGCACTCTGGGAATTTCCTACAAGCTCTCCCAAAATAGTTTTAAGTCTGCTGGTAACCACTAGTGAGCATATTTTATACAAGGTGTTGCAATAGGATATTGGTCAAAAGTCAAATGCCTTTAGTGTCCCTATCTTTTTTGGAATGAGTGCAATGTAAGTGGCATTAACACTTCTAGGCATTTTAGGGCAGTGAAAAAAAATTTTCACTGAGGCTATGACCTCCTCACCTATAATGCGCCACTGTTTTTTGAAAATGTCCACTAAGAAACCATCAGGCCCTAGTGAGGTTCCTGATCTCATTTGGAACACAGCCTCTTTGATCTCATTAGCATGGATTTCACTACCCAGAGAGATTATTTGATGGTCTTTTAGAGTTTTCCCTAATATTCCTTATATGTGTTTGAGAGTTTTTTGTGATCAGCAAATCCTTGAAGAAACTCACTAGTTCTTCCTTGATTTTATCTTCATCATTAATTAATTGTCCAGTATTATTTTCCACCAGTTTCCTAATTGTTGAATAATGTGAGTTCCTTTTATGCAATTAGCCATGGTTTGTTTAATGTTTCATCCAAGTTTATTAGAGAGGACCAAAGAGGATCTCTGACTCTTTCTGACTGCCAGTCATTTATGGCTTATAAAATAAAAGAGCATAAATGAGATTGGACATCAGCATGGATAAACTTGGAGGCAACACTTTACTTGATAATCTAAATGGATTTTGAGTTACAACATATCATTATTCTCCCAATGGGATGCATGTAAAATTTATTTATATATAACCAACCCAAGGGAAGCATAAACTTGCATACTTTTTCTACCTTTTCTACACTTAATTTATTTTCAATTAGCACACATCATTCTATCTTATTAACTTAAATAAAAATTTTAATAACTTGTTGTTTAGTTTTGTTATTTATTTATTCCCCTAAGATTCCAAAAGACTAAATTCATTGAGATAAGATTTTTAGGAGTACCTTACTAGTGACTGATTTTGTATTATCCATGGCCATTTTTTCACAGTATAACTTTCCAATGTCTTCTTAGGATTTTTTGGCTTATTTGATAGTTGTCTCAAAATCTTCTTCTTCCCGTTGTTTCATCATTACTCTATTCAACTTTTACCTTGCTCTTTTGTTAGCCTTTCTATACAAATTTCCGCTATGAGCAAGAGATGATGTTTGCGGTGTTGATGGAAATTGAGGAAACACTCTTTTAGCAGGTTGCTGATTAGCACTTTGTACAGGGCTCTTTGGCTTTATGGGTTCTACATTCAGATTCACTTGTTCTGAAAACAATTGGTCATCTAATATTTCAAACTAATTACCAGTTGTAGTTTGAAGTGCCTTTGGTTGTCAAATCTTCTTTGAGATGGGTGGAAAGATTTTCTCCTATTGTTTCTTCTTTGGGCATTGGTTTTCTCCATGCTCAAAAGTCTAGCAATCAACACATTGGAGAGGAAACCATTCATACATCACTTGCTAAGAGAATGCATGTCCTTCTGGGCCCATAATTTTGATTTATGATATTGGTGCTGCTTTTGGGGAGATCTCTACATATATTCTCGTGAAATCCATTCGGTATTTTGATGCAGTAGTAGCATAGAGAATATCAGCTTGTCCAATATACTCCCAATATAGCTCAAGACCTTTGAACTCCAAAATGCTTGATCTAGATCTGGCAGTTTTGCCCAAACTATGATGTTTTCATTGATAATTTTTTGCTACCTCTGAAAACGGTTTCCATTATTCTTCCAGCAAAAAAGATGATAATCGAAAAACCAAAGTCCTCCCATAATGACTTGAAGCATATCATTTTTGGAGTTGAACTTGAATAAGAACATCATGTTTGGCATGGATGATACCTGGACATGGTATGCTTCTCTCCATTTTGCCCTAACGAAACCTTGAACTTTTACAATATTCGATCTGGCCCCCATGATTTTTCCAACAAAGGTATGTTTCCAATCTTTAATGGCTTTTTCCCATTTGGTTGAAGGTAGCGAACACTGTATTAAGTGTCTCAGCTCTAGCTTAGCTTCTAAGACTAACCCCGCATTCGGTTGTCTGTTCACCGCTACTACTTGTGCCCATGTCGTTGCCATCCCTAATCGATCCAGAATCATCTACCCTGCTAAATTTAGTCGGAATCCACTTAGGATGGCGGCTGGATGTCGACAAGCAGACCGCAACAACGGTGAGGCGAAACACGAAAGGCTACAATGGGAGAAATGTACGGAGAGCATTTTAGAGCACTAATACGTACAAAATATTTAAGGTGCAAGAAATAGCTAGTTCACATTTAAAAACACCTTATACTCAAAAGTTTAATGTTCTAAAATCCATCATCTTAGCAATTTTATTTTTTAAAATAATTAATTTTTTTAATATTTATTTCCCATTTAGTGACCCAAATCCATTTTGCACTCATATTTTTATTGGAAAACTAAAATAAAAATCTTTGAATTAAAATATTATTTTTACTCTTATTTGTAAAAAGTATCAATCCTCATATATTCGACCTCTCAAATCATGTTATATTATTTTACTTAGTTTTATAACGCATGCTCACTTAACAAGTGTATAAAATTCAGGTGAACCGCACTAATATGGCTTGTTGGAAAAACTCTGTTAGGATATATTTTTTTATTAGTATCCGAGCAAATAAATGATGCATTTTTTATGACTTCGGATGATTTTATGGTTCTCAGAATTTTAAGATTATTCTTATTTTAGAGTTTTAAATTTTTTTAATATTTCATGTTTTAAAATTTTAGTGTTTTTAGGATAGTTAAAAGATTTTAAAAACTTCCACATAAAGACCTAAAATTTTAAAATTTTAAAACACTAAAAATCTGAATCCCAGAAAATAAACTTGAACAATCCTAAAACATTAAAAACATTGAGAGTCCTAACAAATCTAAAACTACGTCATTTAGCAACTCGAGTATATAGCATATGTATTTTGTTATTTGATTTTAGCATGATATTATTTTTATTAAAAGTTTAAAATACTATATTTTACAAAATTAATAATTATTATTTGATAACTCTATAAAATAAAAATAATACAAAGATGAAACAGTGAAAGATCTCGTTTGTTACATAAATAAATATCTGCTTCTTGACCATTTTTCATCCCTACTATTTCATATGAACTTTTAAACTTTTAATCAACGAAATGAAAAATTGTAATCAATAGGAAACAGATAATGTTATAAACCACAAATATTCGAAAATATTAAAAATCGAAACGAAGAGAATAAAATAGAAGCTTTTTATTTACTACCAGAGAAATGCAGAAAACAACACATTCATTTTCAACTCAATTCATCTTCGACGTCTTCCTTTTCTCCTCATATTTCGTCTTCGTTCAAACTCATCTTCAGCCATCAGCAGCCTCTGGTTTCTTCCGCAGGTTCGTCTCCAAAGCTATCATCTGACTTTCTTTTTTTTTTCTTAATTTTTAGTAAAAGTGTTATAGAAGTAAGATTACATAGCCCGATCGGTCTTGAAAAGGGGGGGCTTTTAATTTCAGGCTGTGCTATCGATCGTAGTTTGATCCGTGTTTAATTTCATCTTTCAATTGGGTATCTGTTCCTGGGCTGGAAATTTGTGGGTGTCTGTGGATTTCGAGGGGTTTTGGAATTGTTGGGGGTCTTTTCTCTTTGAAAGTATGAGAAGAGAAGTTAGGGCTTATCAGGTTATTTTCATCTTGCTGTTGTGCAGACTTTAAAGAAAAAGAAGGGTCGGGGAGGCGAGGTGTGAAGATGGTGGAGTCAATTGCAGCAACATCATTTTTGGGGCACAGATCCTTCTTTGGTGTTGGTGGCTGTAACACTAAGGATGTCCCCTTAAAGAGAAAGCAGTTGGATGGGTGCAGGCCCTTGCTGACCGAGTTTCTAGGCCGGAGCCCTGCTTCTTCATCTGCGTCTGCAGCCAAGACTAGGAGGACAGGGGTGGCGGTATTGCCAGTTGTGAACCGTGCTATGGGGTTGACTAAAGAAGTGTATTCTTTTAGAAAAGAAGCGGATACACCCCATGATTTCGGTTACCAGATTGATACTGGTGTTGATAGAAGACCTGGGGTTTGCCCCCCTGAGAACAAAGCTGACAACCCTTCATTGCATAATCCGTTGCTTAGGCAAGAACGAATGGGATGTGGATGGTTAGGTGCTATATTTGAATGGGAGGGTGTGTTGATTGAAGACAACCCTGATATAGAGAAGCAGGCTTGGCTTGCACTTGCAGAAGAAGAAGGAAAGTCGCCTCCACCGACTTTTTTACTCAAGAGAGTAGAAGGAATGAAGACTGACCAAGCTATCTCTGAAGTTCTCTGCTGGTCACGGGATCCATCACAGGTGAGAAGGATGGCCTCAAGGATGGAGGATATCTACCAAGGGTTGCTGGGTGGGATATATCGTCTAAGAAATGGATCCCAGGAGTTTGTGAATGTGTTAATGCATTACAAGATACCGATGGCCTTGGTGTCTACTCGCCCAAGAAAGATTCTTGAGAATGCAATAGTCAGTGTTGGGATTGAAGCTTACTTCACAGCTATTATTACAGCTGAGGATGTTCACAGGGGAAAGCCTGACCCTGAGATGTTCATTTATGCAGCTCAGCTTCTCAAGTTCATACCTGAAAGATGTATTGTATTTGGGAATTCAAATCAAACTGTGGAGGCTGCACATGATGGAAGGATGAAATGTGTTGCTGTTGCCAGCAAGCATCCTGTGTATGAACTCGGGGCTGCTGATCTGGTCGTGAGACGTCTGGATGAGCTTTCAATAGTCGACTTGAAGAATTTGGCTGCTGTAGAGACCTCTGAATTTGGGGAGCCAGAGGTGGAGATGGAATTGGAAGAGCAGGAAAAACATTCGCCCATCGCAACCACATTCGATGATCTCCGGTAGCCCTCAATGAAATGTACAGTTCCTTGTGCCTCACTCTTATTTCTGTTTTTGATATAGATATGATCAATAGTTCTTCTGTGTATATGAAAAATGAAGAAAGAACAAAAACTAGGAAGCCTCAAAACATGGTGATCTGCATTGGATTACCTTTGTATTGGCAGAAGGTGATATCACAATATCTGTATATGATGATATATGCATTGAACCTTGCGGTTCCAGGTTGTCCCCCTGCTTTCATGGTAGTCCTTGTCTTTGTAGGTTAGCTCCCGAGTGCTAGCTGCTGAACATTGTTAGTTTTTGATTCTCATTATATGATCAAGTATACTTTACTCGGCTGGGTTGTTTAGCTGGCAAGTTCATTTCGTAGTTTACTGGCCTTTAAACTCCTATAACCTGAATTCAATTGTTTTAGTTTATTTGTCGAATTCAAGACAGAAAGCATTTGTGAATATATGTTTTTAGGAAATACAAAAAGGCGCAAACTACTATAGTTTCAATAATTTAGAGCTTTAGTATCTGATTTTAGAAGACATACTGAGATTGGTTTGCATATAATTATATAACAATTGAAAATATTCAGTGTACTTGTCAGTCAACTCCTAACTTTTCATAATCAAAACAATGTTTTATTTTTTGCTTATTAATTATTTTATTAAACATTTGAATTTAACAAAAAATTAATTATTTAATTTACCAATCTAAAGTTCACAACTAATCTTCTGAGATGGGACATATTGAGATGGGTTTGTATTTAAATATATAAAAACTGAAAATATCTCATTTACATGTCAATTAACTCCTAATATTTTGAATCATCTAGCGGTCGGGTGTGTTGCAATATTATATTAATAAAAAAATTTAAAAAAAATCCTAACATTTTATAATAAGGATTGCTTAATTTTTTTTCTTGTTAATTATTTTATAAAACATTTCAATTTAACTAAACATTAATTATTTAATTTATCAATCTAAATCACGCAAACTCAACAAGAATCAAACAAAAATATTTTTTGCCATGTCCACTTATCAACCCAAATTTGAACAAGCAAGTTTGTGTTTTTTTTATTCAGTGAAGTTCACTCGTGGTGGATTTTAGCTGCGAAGGTGATTAAGCACAAAGCTAATACAGTGCAGCTGACCATAGGAGTAGGGGTAACGAAGGCAGGTTTGTAGTTCCGCCTTCACCCATGGAGGATTCGAGCATCAGACTACACTAAAAAAAAGTTATTTTTTCGACAAATGTTTTTGGTCGAAAAATAGACTCTCAACGATGGTCTTATCAACTTTCTCATAAGATTGATTCAGAGATTGATCTGATCCCTGTTTTGCTACAACCAGTTGGCTGGCAGGAGGAGGGTTGCTCTTAAACTGCCTTGAGTGGTAATTTGACATTATCACCAACACTCCACTCTTATTCTCCACAAAGAGATTTCCTTGCATGGCATAGATACCAAAGAACGACCCATGCATGTTTCTAGATTTGTTTCCCCAATAGGCTCTATGTATCGAGAGGAAGGTGGAACCTTCTCTTGTTGCACGCTGCCTAAGACCATTGGCACTCTCTTCACTTCCTTCAAAACTTTGGGTCTCAAAGTCTCCTCCTTCCTACATTTTCTTCATCTCGGAACTTTCCATTCAGTGGACTATGGCAGTGTCTCCTCCATAGTTTTTTGTTTAGTATGAAAAGGAGCAAAAGACCAACAATATTGCTCGGGCTCTGCTCTAGCAACATGAGCATTTGGGTACCCTTCGTTATGGCTCACCCTCCGCTGGGCAGAAGCCAGTTTCTCCTCCCATCTATGCCTCCGAGCCAGCTCTATCCAACAATCGTCAAACGAGTGACCATGCTTTTTGCACCGGCAACAGAACTCGGGATGACCCTTGAACTCCACCTCCACCCATTGTTGATATTGAGGTGTGCCCACCAGTATCCCTGCACTAAAGGTAGACTCAGATCAACCTCTAAGCACACCCAAGCGACCACTGAGTTGGCCAGACATAATGTCTGTTCATCAACTTTTAGATAAATCCGACCACTTGGCATATCTCCCGAAGGAAACTGCTTCAAAAGTAGCAAGGATCCGGTCCAAGCAGGCAAACCCAGGTCACCATCGCCATCAAGTCCGCCTTAACTGAGAAACTTAGCCTCCACCTGAATGTGCAAAACAACGTTGTCCCCATTTGATGAGAATCATAACTAATCACTTCAGTGACATCCCTTTCCAACTGAAAAAAAACCAGGATATGCCTCTCATCAATTGCCCCAACAATCGGAGGGTATTCGAGATGCCAATTCTGATGAATGAACACCCTTATATCCTCAACCTTAGGATGATCCTACATAAATTTCAGAACTACGACATGAGCCAGGGATCATTACGTCAGCCTGACTTCCGAGTCAGAAAACATGATCTATGGGACGACATTCCGGTATTGGATACGATGACGGTCCAAAGGGATCTCTTCAAATAATGGGTTGGACACCCTAGCCTCCGCCACTGTCACATGTGACTGATGAACAAGCCTGCTCCCCCCCTCCCCCCAACCTTCATGCTAAATAGTTGGGCCGATCGACTCAACCCCAACATATTGACGACTTGCTGCGCCTTGTGTATGAGAGGAACTTCCATGAACGGGGACCCCTGAAGTTTGACAATCGAAGCCTTTCCGGAACGCATCCCACGGTCTATTTTCTTAGGTAGCCGGCTCTGGATGCTGAGCAGGCGCCCCTAGTGCTTCACTGCCTCCAACAATCGTTACTCTAAATGAAACCCTAGATAGAGTCAAATTTTAAACCAATCATCATTGAATCAATCAAAGTAAAAGGAAGGCAATTGAGGAACTTTGTGAGCATATGTTTGAGTAAGATTGTAATTATTACTATTTTGCTTGTATTTGCCTTTAGTGGCTAAACTCTCTTGTGTAGTTCAGGTGTTGTAAATTGTTGATGATCATTATGAGATAATTTGTACTTATAAATTCTATTTATGTTGATATTGTTACTGCGCAGAATCTGAACGATTACATACACATGCATGATAAAATTAGTGCATGTAGTGGATAACTTCATGAATCCTAGCCTCTTACATTCGATTGTGAGGTGAAGCCAACTAACAATTAGATATAGCATATATAGTAACATATCTTAAGTTCTGCAGAAGAAATATAACTTAGTTTGAATTCCCTATCATAGTAGCACAACTGTGTATGTCTTGTTGCTTAGTTGACAACCTACTATAGCATGTCAGACATATAAAATTTATATTATTGGCTTAAGAGTATGATGAATGTAGAATAGGAGTAATTATTTACTCTCTAGAATATGAGTTGTATATTTTGCAGAATTTAAGGCATGAACAAGATTTAATCTTTTGTATCAATAATCAATAATCTCACAAGTTAAGGTCAACTAAACTACATGCTTTTCTATTTGATTTCCTACTTAATTATCTTTTCTATGAGATTGATGAGGGCCGGCTTGAGTTCATAAGCCTCTTTTGTCATATCTGGCGATCTGATCACCAATTTATAGGCCGTTGAGGAAGGCATAAAGTACTTCTGTAGCACAAGGGAATTGGTTGGTGGATCCGGGCAGCGTCCTTAGAATGGTTGGATGTCTTTTTCTTCTTTTGAAGTGTCTGCTAAATCTTTGGATCTAGGGGGAGTATATCCTTACTCGTCCATTATATCCACAGTCAAGGTTCCCTACAAAAAGAAAAATATAGACCAAGCGTAAAAAATGATGAAAGAATTACAAAACTAAAATTAAAATAATTGGTAGGTGATATTTAAGAAAAGTTAAGCTTACTAATCACTAAATAATACAATCATTTTTCCTTGACTGTGGCGCCATTTTGATAGTGTAGTGTTTTTACTGATAGTATGGGGTCAAATACTCATTAAAAATAATTTATACCAGGTAAGTCTAAGGCCAAACACAAGGAGCCTAAGCTTACTCTTTCACTACGGCCTACATATTCGATCCTTGATAAAAGGTTGGATAGTATGGGGGTTAAAACAAGTTGATTCTAGGTAACGAAGTGTTCCAAAGATACTACTTCAAGCGCTGCATGTACTCCTACACAAGCAATTTTTTAAAAAATTTTACTTACTATGCCATGTATATTTCTTTCTTGAAATATGTAACTTTCCACCACCTACAAAAGCATTATATTAAGCAAGAAGTAAGGCCACACCATCTCTTTTCATACATTTAATTTAATTTTTATATTTTCATTTATATTTCGTAGTAGTAAGTTTTCTACTCACCATGGCTACCCTTATAGCCATGTTTAAGTAGTTTACTAAAATCCTAGTGTCCTTTTGACCCTAACCCATATTCAAATATATTTTTTAATATTTGATTTTTTATTCATCACATTCGTTTTGATATGCAGCCTTGCAAAATTCATAGTGTACCACTTGTTTACTTATATGAGTGACAAGTGAGAACTCACCTGACAAATGAGCACTCATGAATATGAGAACTCCATTATGACTTTTGCAGGGATAGGATATATATGCCTTGTACTCCATCATAGGATTCAGGTTGATGTGTCAAAATTCATTACTCGTATGCATACATATGTTAAAATTTATATGCATAAATATATTATATCAGCATGAAGTGACATAGTGCTGGTTTTATGCGTGTACTACGTATATTATTCCCTCATTCTACTAACTTCGCTTGTCATATCCATTTGGCATATTTTTTTGGGGAAAAACTCAAAAGGGGCCCTGAACTACCACCGCTTACCCAATTGCGGTCAGAACTACCATGATTTCCAAAAAGGGTGCAATGAAAAAAAAATTGGACTGATTTTCTAAATTAAAATTTACCATTACATTCCACACCTAATATTATTATTAGACTTAGATTTGTATGTGAAAATTACGTCATTTAGTTATGAAAAGACGTTGTTTTCTTTTTGTGCGCAAAATGATATAATTTATTTTGATAACCAAATGACGTAATTTTCGCATACAAATCTAAGTCTAATAATAATATTAGGTATGGAATGTAATGGTAAATTTTATTTTATAAAATCAGTCAATATTTTTTTTCATCGCACCCTTTTTGGAAATTGTGGTAGTTCTGACCGCAATTGGGTAAGTGGTGATAGTTCAGGGCCCCTTTTGGGTTTTATCCTTTTTTTTTATGATAACTTGACAGTGCAGTATTTAGGCCTTATTGAGTGGAAGCTTCATTATCATCATAAACAATTTATAGTCCGGTAAGTACGAGGTTGATTCAAGAAATTGTTGCTTATTCGAGTGTCCAGGACACTATCACATATGTATTTAACTCTCTAAATTAATTTGAATTGGGGTTTAAAAGTTACAAAAGAAGAAGTGTTCTTAGAATTTATTTCACCTAGGGCTCATATTCCTACACATGCAACAATTACTAGGTTAACTGCTTACGGCGCCATGGTTTTATGATTTTAGGTCATCTAACTCGAGCTTCAACGTTAATATCCAACTCCTAGACCTTTTCCTAAAGCGGATAACGATTATAATCTTTCCTAGTGGTGTTTCATCCCGCAACACTGATAGAAAGGGTGTCATACCTAACTTTCTAATTACGTGCCCAAGTGTTGTCAGCATCTTACTCATTGCTTCTCGGTAGCCTCTAGTTCTCACCGTCGGTTACTAATCTTTAATGACTACAGCAGACAACTCCGATTCTCCCCTTCGTTGGCTCGATACCCAAAAGATAGAGGGTAGGATTTTTCTGACTTGAAAACTATCACCCGACTTTCTTAGCAACCTCCGATTCTCACCTTCAGTTGTCAAATCCATAGACTATAATTGGATCATACTCTCACCTCTCCGATTCTAACCTTCATTGGTTAGGAGTATGACCACAAAAGGTGATAGATGCCTATGTTCTTCTATTACACAAAATTTGTTAACCTTCAAACAAGACATGCTAACATGTATATAGAAGAGACTTCATAGCAATTAACCTACTTCAAGGATTCTACTTCACCTAAAGCTCATACTCCTACATGTGCAACATTAAAAAGTTATCTACTTATTACGCCTTGGTTACTAACATAAATTGTCTCACTCGAGCTTCTCACATAAACATCCAGCTCCTACGCCATTCCAGGACATGGCTAACGGCTACAACTTTCTCATCCCGCAACATCGGTAATAAGATCTTTAGCCCTTTAACTTGTGGAGGTTTGAACATCCTAGGGCTTAATCTTGCCATGCAAATTCTACATGCCAATTTGGCTTAAAATGAGATCATAAATCCTCTTTATGGGCATTGATAGGACTGCTATTGGGATGTCCTGCGCAAATAAATTTTATTATCAAATGTACCTGATAAATTGGTATGGATTGCTTACGAGTAAATCATCTGGTAAATTTTCAATGGCTAAAAACAAGCAGCTTCTGATCCCAAAACAAATAAGCTTTTTTTAAAAAAAAATCTATCAAAAAGTTATAGTAGTTGATGTTCTTATTAAAAAAATGTGGAGTTCAACTAGCTTCTATTTTTTTATTTTGCAATGGCCAGGGGCCGCACACCTCATCCACTTTGATAGTGATGCTCATACACACTACGGGCCAGCTCACGCACACCTTCAACGTATCTAAGCATAAATGCGTACCATGCAGTACCAACAGGGCTTGAACTCAGAACCTCGGGGTTGTTAGACAACACCCAAGACCACTAGACCAACATCTTGTTGGTTGACATTGTTTTGTTGCCATTTATTTTTTTGAAAGTGAGACAACTTCTGGAATTCAGGAAGAGCTGAAATCAAAGTTGGGGATAACTTTCAACAACACAAATCTAACTAATCATCTTCTTTGGGTTGGACAAGTTAACATAAAAACGTGGAGAGTTTCTTGCAAATGGCCAGTTGTGAAGTTGTCTTATGGGAAATTTGGTTATAGAGAAATTCTGCAGCTCATGATGCTAAGTTTGAAAGCAAAGTATTCTGTTTAAGGTTCAAAACTGGTTAAGATTGAGTTCAATTTTTGTAACTGAGGCCACTTCTTGGACATATCACTTAAGTCGTAACATTTTGCATATAACAGCTCCAAAACAAAAGAAAATGAAACCAGTTTGGACTGCTTAGTTAGGAACTGACTGATTTTACTCTAAGAGTTGATACTTAGCTCAGAATATGTGCAAAGGTGCTGGTATTTTGCGTAATGCTGCAAGGAAGTTTTGTTTTGGCTTGTGTGGTTCATTCAATGTGTCAGTCTTCTATGGAAGATGCAAAAACTGAATGCATTGTTTCTATTATGAATCAGTCCAAATATGAGGCAAGGATTTTGATGTCTGAGATGCAAGTTTCTTCAGCAAGGATCTTCAAAGCTTTTCAAGGCTCCTTATCATGGAAATCCACATATTCTGCGAGGAAATTAGCTTCTCAAGCAAAAGATACCTCAATTTAATATCATTTTTGCAGCAAGGAATAGAGTAGTAACTTCTTTGGCCCACATGGTAACAACTCCAAATGTCACAAGAATAATTGTTTCATTACCAGTCGCAACAGAGAATACCAAAGTTGATTTATAAGCTTTCCACATCGTAATTTTGACTCATGTTTTTAGCCAAAAATAGGTCATGCTCGTTCAATTTTTAGCATGGAATTTATGCTCATCTCCGTATACCTCGCAATTACGAGGCAGGCTATTTGACCCTTCTAAATAAATCAATCCTTTACATAAAAAAATACTTTCACCCTCATTTTCTCTAAACTAGACATAGCAATAAGTCTTTGCCACTTTCATCTCCTCTTAATAACTCTTGCTGGCAATAGTTTTAAGTCAGACTGACATAACCAATGGTTTCAGGAGAAAGATCTGAATGATGCAACAGTGAATAGCATAAAATGTGGAGTTCAATAAAAAAAAGTACCGTAAAACCCAAACAGAAAATTAATAATGATTAAAACTGACACAAATGGAGAATTATAATTAAAAATGCAGATTTTAAATCGCAAAAGAAAAAAACCTTACCAAATGGTCGTCCAAATGTATTTTAGCCAAGCCGTCATCCACATTCAAACTTTGAAGAAATATCTTAAAAGCATTCTATCCGTTGGGTTCGCTTATATTTGGCCCGGAACTAAAAAAATGTAGAGCCATGTAAAGCAGGCCCTCAGGCAAGAGGGATAGTGACAGACAGTAGACGTAAAATAACAGAATAACAGGAGCAGTTTAAGTTAAGAAGGAGAATAGCTGCTTCTCTCTAAAAACTCAAAAACCCTAAATCCAAGTTTGGTGGCCCCTCGCACACTTCCTTTCTCTCTCCTCTCAGATCCAACTCTTTTCTCTCCGTGCAACCGCACCACCCCAACTTCCTCACCCTCACTCCTGCCACCCTTTCTCTGCATATAGGCGCAGACATGCGCGAGCCGGCTTCTCTCTTCCGCATCGCCTAGTGTCACGGGACTTCTCGCCAATCCTTTGGTCGGGGTTGGGAGAAGGGGATCCGTGCGGCGTCAAGGCCTCAGCGCCTTGACCAGCCTTCCCGAGGTCTAATCCAAAAGGACTAGATGAGTGCACAACGGATAAATTAAGTGTTTGGACAAGAGAAATGGGCAAGAGTTGTATAAGGGAAGATTGCTCGACTTTATTGATCTTTGTGCCAACAAGTGCACAATTTCGTGGATGACTCATTTCGCCTACAAGCTACACTATTTATATATGAAGATCCCGAAGGGATGCATCCTTTCCCAAGAGATGCATCCATAGTCGAAAGAGTGCCTTTGCACCTCTTCATCCAAATGCTTCCCCCTTGGACGCTTGGACTAGAAACCTCCCCCCTGCAGCGTTACCGCCGCCCAAAGCCTCTCGCTTTGCTTCGAAGACGCCTCTGACTCGGCGCCCAGAAAATCGGCCGACGCGCCCAACTGATCCAGCCCGACCCAGGGCTGATCCTGGCTTAATTCGGGGCCTCTCGTCCGGATTCCTCGCTTCTGCTGACTCGAGGCTCCCGCCTCGCGCCTCACCAAGGCCCCGCGCCTTGGCCTTGCGGGCTAGCTCGCCCGCCTGATCCGGATCTGCCTTCATGATCCTGAACTGATCCGGATAAGTCTGAAACTTATCCAGATCCCCCGACTTGGCCTGCTGATCTAATCCGACTTTAGGGGCGTGACACCTAGTCACTCTTCCCTCGGTCCAGATCGACACTCAACTCCAACAACTCAGTGGTTGGTGCTCGTCAGTCCCAGGCCGTACGCCCTTCGTCAGCCTCGAAGTCTTGTCCGTGTAGCCATGACAGCGTTCTCGATTCACTGGCTTGGAGTTTTCTCCTCAGGTGGCCTACCTCACTCCAGTAACACCCCGACCAAGCTAAATGCGTTCTGCTAGCCCATCTCCCTGCTGGATCTAGAAACACTGCCCTTGCTACCCGACCGAGGTCTGGATTTGTCAGATTTGAGAGGCCTGACTCAGATCTGACATATTTAGAGCTGCGCACGCAATGTTCCCTGCGCCAGCTCTAGCGCATGCCTTCCTTGGCTCATATTTGGCCCCTATCTGCTACGCTAGGCTCCCCTCCGTCCGACGGCTCCATGGTGGCTCAAGACAGGGAGGCTCCCTCCCATCAATAGTCCGAGACTATCTACATCAGCCTCTGTTTTTCTCTTTGGTTTTGCTGCAGGTGCCATGACTAGCCAAACCAACGTTGTCGCCAGTCTGCCGCTCCGGTTCGTCGGTAAAGGTGGCTCCGGCCTGGCTGGCTGATTGTTTTGGGTCCTCTTGGCTGCCCACTGTGTCGTCCGAAATCCTTTGTCCGCCTAGCCCCCTCTGCCCCATCAGGTCCCCTCCCGATGCCCTTCACCTTTGATGAAGCGCCAGTTCGCCAGTCCGGGGCTCTCAATTCAAAATCGCCAGGAATCCCCGCCCGAGACTTGATGCCAACATGGCTGTGGGAGTGGTTGAATTCTGGCCCGTTGTTCCGTCTCGCCTGTCTACTCCATCACTCATCATCCATAACGGCCAGGTCCCAGATCCCCCAAGCACTGCTCGCCTCATCCAGTGCATCGCCGCCCAATGCCTAACATACCCATGTAGGCTCCGAGTCGTCCCCATCCTAGCCACCATAAGTAGGTCGACCAAGCCACCATCAGTAAGCCGTCCAAGCCACCATCAGTAAGCCGTCCAAGCCACCATCAATAGGCTTCCTACGCCTCCACTAGTAGGTCCTGAACCATTATTCTTAGGCCATCATGCCACCATTGTAAGACTCCTAGAGTCATTTTGCAAGCCTTGAGCCATAGACCTCCGGTCATTGTGTTTCTAATAAAATTGTGTCCTTAAAAAAAACAAAAACAACAAGAGCAGCCTTGACATTCACAACCAATAGTAAACAGATTCTTATACTAAGGATTAGCATGTATAAAGCATATCATTTCTTCATAACCCTCTCTCCTACCAAATGCTGAGATATGAGTGCTCATTATAAGCATGACAATGCAGCTCTGGAACTCTAACAACAGATCATTATTAGGTAGCTGCAACACACCTAAAATGAGAGCAAGCTCCTCAGAAAGCCGTAATCACCTCCTACAAATGACGACTACAGTGTCATCTTTTGATCTCGATCCAGTTAGCTCCCCAACAAAATATGCTAAACATAAAAAGGAGAGATATGATCACCAGTTGTGAACTTTAAAGCAGAAAAAAACTGGCAATCAGTAAGAACTGTTGGAAGCAACACAACACATTAACTCCAAAGTACAAAACAAGTTCAAACACTAATTCATTTTAGTGCTTATGTTATATTCAAGACAGTTTGGTAAAGTGCCTCTTTTATTGCCTATGCCCATAAAGTGGCCTTGCCTGGGATAAACTAGCATTGAGTATTTGTCTACTACTTTGCTAAGTTATTTACAAACAAGGTTCAGCAAAATTTTGCTAAACCAATCAGTAACTAAACATGAAAGTCAAATTCTAATGACCTGCCTGTAAGTCAGGTCTAAGTAATGACTAAGACAGCCAATACACAAATTACCAAACGCTACATCAGTAAGAAAGAGAGGCCATTATGCACCATAGCTAAGTTGTGCTATAACACAATGCGGAACACAGCACCACCTAGCGTAACAAAAAAGACAACAATGGCCAGAGTCCTTCAATAGTATGAAGTGTGCTGAGTGACATTCCCAAAAATCATATGTCAAAGTTCAAAACAGCGCAGGACGAATTGCGGCACAACTGAGAAAAGCTACCTCAGCATACACCATATGAGGCATGGCTTAAATCAACAGGGTAGGACTATCGATCCCACTCCATATCCTTGACAAGAGGTGCAGCCTTTGTTGAATAACTCACTCCAGCTGACAGTTGACAGGCGATGCGGTCCCAACCCATAATATGAGGCAAAGCAAACTGCAAATAAGATCCCAGAAGTTACCAAACCATTAATCGAGAAAGTTGTAGCGGGATACAATTTCAACTATTGAAGATTGTGTTACAACTCTATTTTGATTAAAATGACATCTACCACTTTCTAGACAAACGGAAGACAAATATGTGCACTTAGCTAAGAAGAATTGCAGGTAAATAGTCAAAATAAGAAATAAAATCAACTTTGCAACAAAGTTAAACTCAATATCATACAATCATACAATGATGCTTCATCTACTGTAGTGTACAGTAATATAATCACAGAATATATTTTTTTTAAATCAGAAGTTTGAAGACAAGTGTCAACTCAAACATGATGCGAATTGCAGTTATTAGAGATAGCTAAACTCATGAACAAAAAGAAAGATGATAAATGGAAATGTAAAGGTTCAGGGTACCATACACTAAATGCTGTACGCATAACAGCAAATTCAGCTGACGTGACTGGAACTGTGAGTCTCTCACTAGTCTTCAGAATATTGTTTGCAACACCTGAATAAAAAAGAGTTACATTGCTCATAAAAGAGATGCCATCAGACATAAAATTAAGCAAATAAACAATAGCAGGCTCCAGAGGATAATTCAAAAGGGAAGTGCATGCTGTAGAAAAAATTAAGATAGTAATAACAAATAAAGATCATGTCAAATAGTTAAAGAACATATGAGCAATTTTCTGACTGCCCACTATCAAAAGACTTACCAGAATATTAATTATCTAACAAATAACTTATTCTGAGTACATAGTTGTCACACCAAAAGTTTGTTTACTTATAAATGCACAAGTTTTGGCAGAGTATTTGGAATCTGAAATAAATGAGAGTTTAGGAACTCCACCGAAAGAAGTGGATAGATAAAGTGCAAAACAACAAACTACTAGGAGTATCAACCCCAGTGAAACTAGCATTTCAAGCAATAGGAACAACATTTTAAAGCAATAGGAGCAACATAACAAATAAGGCAATTCACATGGTCAACTCGATAAAATTCAAGATACTAGGAATCTACTTACTCAGTGAGAAAAAATATCCACTGTTATCAGCATTTGCCTTGATCGATAGGCTTTTTCGAACTTGGCCAGCATTACTGTAATTAAAATGTATTTGATAAGTAAGCAATAAGAAAACACATAAATCATCTGGCTCAGGTGTAAGAGCACGAAAAACCTTGTTTTCATAGAGGGGTCATGGAAGAATTCACAAGAATCCTGTGGACCCAAAGTAAGAAGAGACCCAACTTCTGTTGCTGACAAAGCGAAAGACTAGAAAATACATACTCAATTAGTCAGGACAGGAAGAATAAGAAGTAGAATCAAGAACCATGCATGTGTAAATCAACAGAAACTGACTCCATCTATTTAAAACCTCACGAGGTGTTATTTTCATTTTTTTGAGATGCAATCAAATTATGACTGATGGTAAGGAGTATATCACCTGCCTCTTTTCCCAATCATACTTGCGCTCCCCAATAGCAGGCCAAATATTTAACATCATGACACCTCTACGATCAAGTTGAAGACCCCCAGACTAACACAGAAACAGTTCAAAGAGTCCGGTCAGAGTATACTATGCACATAATTCAACATATGGGTGTATAATATTTGCATGTTTCGTGTAATCGCATACATCCAATTTTCTGAATGTAGGAAGAACAGGGGAAACTGAGAGGGCAGCTTTTCCCTTGAAAACTGTATACGGCGCATATACTTTGCTAGATGGATTGTCTGCGGACAGAGAAGAAAGATGACTAAAAGAAAGCAAACTCAACAAACTGACAATGCTAAAAAGTAAAGGGATGGAACATCTCCACAGACAATACCAGATGAGGCAGCAGCCTGGGCATATAAGGACCTGCATGTCATAAGACTACTATACAAGCAAGAATTTCCAGTAAAGCTACTTTTTGACGAACAACCCATTACTCCAGGTGCCCGTAGTTTCATTTCATTATTTAAAAATTGCCTACAAATAGAGTAATACCGTGAGTAGAAATACACATTTAAGCAGTTTTATCATTCAAGCAATTCGGAATAATTTATTCCTCGTACCTCGATTGATGCGCTTCCGAGCTGTTGCCATAGAATTGGTGTGACATAATGGAAAAGGTCGGAGATGACGCAGGAAACAAGTGTTTACTGCGGAGGGCTCCGACGAATTTCAGGCGTTGCGCCATTTTCGGTCTCCTCGTCGCTCAATTTAATTTGTGTATGCATAAACCCTAGTGATAGTAAGCCTTGTCGAAGCAGGATTTTTGCAGTCAAAATTTGAATATTAAACGAGTTGGGAGAGACGTTAGAGTTTGGACTTGAGCTGCCAAATAACAGGCCTCCCATTTGGGCTGCCAAATAACGGGCCTCCCATTTGGGCTGCCAACTGCTCAGCCCCATTCACAGACCCAATTCGACATGTGAAGAAGGTTGGGATAAAAAAATAGAATAATTTAAAATTTTGTTTAACATAAATAGTTTATTATGACTGAATTAGTATGAAGAACGTCATTTTATTTATCTTAATAAAATAATATCATTTAATTTAATGACAAATTGGCGTAGTTATCGCACACATATCTAATTCTTATTGTAAAATTATTTTAGGGATGTAACTTTAAATTTACTTTGAAAAATCCATACAATATTTTTATTCTTGCACCTTTTTTGACAATTCATTTAGTTTGGACCGTAATTAAAAATTGGTGGTATTTCAACACCTCTTTTAGATTTTTCTCTTTTAAAAATTATTTGTTATTTTAGGATTTATGATTTTCAATTTCAAGATCTTTATATAATTTTTAGAAGCCCAATCACATATATCTTTTATTAATCTGACTTCCCCTACACGACAAACACATTTGCTAAAAACAATCCTCACATCATTAATATTCCTTTTACTACTAATTTATGCTTTCCAAGCCTAGATCCATTTGGTTGCAGACTCAACATTAGTACATTACAACACCTTCCAAACTTCTTTTGTGTCGCTCCAAACAGTAAAAAGATGACACACTCCTTCCTTATCAATGACACAAACTCCAAACCTCAACAATGTAGCAAGTGATGTGTATTATTGAGCTCGCTAGAGAGAGTCATCAGTTAGTTCAAAGTGCTCGAGTTGAATGTCTATTGAAATAGCAAGCTTTCTATATCACACAGAATAAGTTCGAATTTCACGAACTCATTTAAAGTGACATCAATTAGGATTTTAATTTGAAATATTGACTCTCGTCCCCAATTAAAATTTTACATCAAGATTTTGGAGGTCAGCTACCCTTGTGGAATAGTAGTGGAAAGTGGTTCTATTATTTGTGTAGGTTGAAGTTAGTAAGTTTAGGTTAGAAGAGGAGACCGGTCTGATAAAAATGAAGGAATACAAATAAAAAAATAACTAAAACCGTGAAAATTTGATTAAAGAGTTGGCTAAGGATTTTAGGAGAATTAGCACTACCAAAATGTAATAATTCTCCGGCTATAATATCACTTGGCCGAAACATGGTCAAAACTATTCCGCCCATGTTTTGTTCATCTACTTGCAATTATCAAATAGATTGCCCAAAAATCCCTAACAAAGTTGCCGAAAATTAGTCTAAATTATAATTTTTATATAATGTTCACTTAAAGTATCTTTAAATGTGACAGAAAATAGAACTGGTTTATCGACCAACTTATAAAGAAACAGATTTGGCAAAAAACTAGCTGAAACTTGGTTAGAATAATGAAACTAAAATCGTTTTATTTTCCTTTTCTTCCTCCTTCTCTCTATCTTCCTTCTCCTCCTCCCTCTCTGCGAACTCCGGTGACCCCCATTCGAAATTGCTCTTCCGACTTCGTCAAACCTCCGACAATTACATCCCCAACTTTGACGACCTTCGCAACTCCTTTTTGAGCCTAATCTGACCAATCTACCATTTCTCCCGACACCAACCCAAACCCTAGCTCTCAGTCTCTCTATCGGTCGATCGACTCTACCCGATCCGCGGCCACACGCCACTCCAGTCGTCGATCACCAGTCGGCCAATCTCACAGCCACACGCCACCAGCCGCAGCCGCAGGACCGCACCCCTGCAGCCGCACGAGTCACGACCGCAGGTCCGCACTCCTGCAGCCATCGATCGGCGAGGCAGTCCGCATCTGCTCAGTCGTCAGTCGATCCCGCTGCTCTCGCTCTCGCGCCTCATCCTCAGGACCTCAGCCGATCATTTCTGACCTCCGCCGCCGTCGTCCCAGGGACTCAGCGTCTCAGGCTAGCAGGTTGCTGACTTGCTGTTTCTTTTTTAGGATTCCGGTCCAAACCGGTCCGATCTTCGGTCTGCACAAATTTTGGATTCCGGTTTCAGTCCATTCCAGTTTCGGTCCGGGTCTGAACCGGTGAACAGCCCTAGTTATGAATTTTCTACACGCCCAACTTGTGGGGATGATGGAGTTGATGTCCTGGCTCAGACGGTGATGCTCTAAGAGGTTTAATTGTGTATTTAGTTTAGAGGCTCGATTGTATTTAGCTGGGGTGCTTGTGTACAAAGTTCAACTATAGGGCTTTATATTTTTGGGACCTATATATAGTTACAGCTGTTGTAACTTGTAACAGCATTAAGTGTGATCGACTAATAAAACACAGCGTTGCATTTCTTCCTTCTCATTTGGATTTCTAGTTTTCAGTGTCTTTGCGTTGCGACTCTGGCCACATCGATCGCTCGATTTCAACACCAGCCAATACTCGCCTTCATCAGCCACCCCGTATCCCACAGTAGTAACGCCGTGATTCTCTCAGGTGCCGCATCTCCATGTGAACACACCGCTCGAGTAGAACTAGAAGTCTCTGCCACACGCGTCGATCACAACCGACACAGGCTGGTTTGCCACGACCTTCATCAGGGCGTTTTTGTCATTGGCCGGCACGTTTTCATAGCCTGTGATCTCAGCCGCTGATGACTTGTTCGCCGCACGACAGCGTCCTTCTTTTCCTCAGTACGGGTACTGAGCCTCTTTTTCACTTTATGAAGTGGAAAGCGTTTTCTAATTGGAATTGGAATTGACGTTTTCATGTGGTTTTCATGTGGTTTTAACATAGCTTCTTAGATGGTGACGACCTTCCAATTGCTTTAGCACCACTAATGATCAGAATTGGAATTGACGTTTCTTTTTCTTTCTTCAGAAAGTAACGTCTGTTGTTTTCTAATTGCAGGTGCTGACAATCGGAGATCGAAACTCTATTTGTTGGAGAAAACTCCCACCGATCATGGGCTTAAGTGACGGACCTGCTACGGGCATGAGATTAACCCAACATTCTCCCACTTAATCGAATGGCTAATCAACATAAGTGCACACTCAACATATTAGTATACTAAGATAATGAGTTACAGCATCTAGTGTGATACCACCAAATTCCATTACCTATAGTACACCAGTCCATCTTGTTAGGATAATCAGTAGTTCTTATTAGGAGTTGGTTCATAATTATGGTCCTCTTATTCAGAATCAGATCACAAGTTACCTTTTAAACTCATGCCGGCAACATGCTCTTGAAAGAGACTGGGTAGTAAGCCTTGAGTAAGTGGATTCGCTAACATTAACTTAGTACTTATGTGCTTAACCATAATAGTCTGATCCTGAATTCTATCTTTTATAACATGATATTTAATGTCAATGTGCTTTGAGGCACCACTTGACTTCCACTTGACTTGTTATTGTTCGAAAAGAATACTGCGGCTTCATTATCGCTATATAACTTAAGTGGTCTAGAAATGTTGCCCGCGATAAAATTCTTAAGCCATACAGCTTGTCCCGTGACTTCAAAACATGCCACAAACTCAGCTTGCATCGTTGATGATGTCGTAAGCTCTTGTTTAGAGCTTTTACATGATATAGCTCCTCTTGCGAGGGTGAAGATGTAACCTGACATCGACCTTTTAGTATTAACACACCCCGCAAGATCAGCATCTGAATAACCTACAGCCTCAAGGTTATCAGTCCTCTTATATGTAAGCATGTAATCCTTAGTGTCTTGTAAATAACGCAAGACTTTCATAACAGCTTTCCAGTGATCAAGTCATGGATTTGACTGAAATCTGCCAAGCATCCCGCTTACAAAAGCTAAGTCAGGACGTGTACAGACTTGAGCATACATAATGCTTCCGACAGCTAAAGCGTAAGGAATCATCTTCATCTGATCAGTTTCTAATTGATTCCTTAGACATTGAAATAATCCAAACTTATCGCCTTTGACTATAGGAGCAGCCGTGACGGAACAATTATTCATGTTGTATCTCTTAAGTATTTTGTCAATGTATGACCTTTGAGACAAACCTAATACTCCTTTGGATCTATCTGGATGAATTTCAATCCTAGAACATAAGAGGCATCACCAAGGTCCTTCATATCAAAATGAGTGGATAATAATCTCTTTGTCTCATGCAACATGTTCTTATCGTTGCTAGCTAATAGGATATCATCGACATAAAGTACTAATACGATGAATTTTCCTCCTCTAAATTTAACATAGATACAATTATCCACCTTATTTTTAATGAAATCAAATTTCCTTATTGTTTCATCAAATTTAAGATACCACTGTCTGGACGCTTGCTTTAGTCCATCAAATGTAAAATTGATAATACATCATATTTAGGAAAACATCATATCATTAACTTAGGCTAACAGCATCAACATTTAACTGAGTGCGGGATGAGAAACTGACCGGTGTTAGATGAGGAAGACATTATCTACTTCGTTTCTTTAAATTGTTGCAGATGATGAGGATGTGGTCTTGACACAGCTTCTTAGATGGCGACGGCCTTCCAATTGCTTCAGCACCACCTGATGATCGGAATTGGAATTGACGTTTCTTTTTCTTTCTTCACAAAGTAACGTCTGTTGTTTTCTAATTGCAGGTGCTGAGCAACCGGGGACCGAAACCCTATTTGTTAGAGAAAACTCCCACCGATCGTGGGCTTAAGTGACGGGTCTGCTACGGGTCTAAGATTAATCCAACAGCCACCACCACCGAAAATGCCCAACAACACCCGCAACGGCCTTAGTTCTTCACGGGCGTGACAGCGCCATTCTACCTCCAGTCCACGCTGGACAAAACATCAGTGACATTCTAGTATTTAAATGGCGTTGTCTTAGCCTAGGAGCGCGGCCTTCTGTACCCGTTAAGAGCTTAGAACTCCTGGCTCGTAATATCAGCAAACTCGTTGATGCCCAGCGAGTACGAAGAGCCGCCAGCCCGGCTGAAGTCGTCGATGTACTCAACATTGGTTTTGAATATCCTGAACCGCTCTTCCTTCTCCGCCTCATCGAATTAAACTCGTCCCTCCTTAGCCATCCACTCCTCGTGCATGGCTCTCACTGGAGCCTCGGTCAGCGCCCTGCTAGCCGCAGAGTGGGAAGCCCAAGCACTCAGTATCACAAAAACTGTTGCGGCTATGAACTGCCATTTACGTGCCGCTGATGCCATGTTAAGCTCTCTGTGTTTTACTTGATGCTCAAGTTTTGAGTTGTTGTAGATAGTACATTGGTGATGACACAAAAATAAATACATTAAAGTTCATTTGTAGATTCTCTCTAAAGTTGTGCAAAGTAGATTGATTTTAAAAATACATACACCAAAGTAGATGTTCTACATATCTTCAGAGTAGACACTAAAGTTCAGACATGTTCAAAGGAAATTAAAGTACATATGCTGAATTCCGAAACTAAATAATAGATACTAAAGGGCATAAGAAACTAATAACAAAGCTTGTGTAATACAAAAATATCTTCTTCAGCATTGGTATCTGCATATTTATGTTGTGTTTCATCCATGACTTTCTTCCTTTTTTTCTTCATGTGTATTCTCAAGATTGTTGTTGGTCCGACTAAGATTATGATAATAGTATATTCAATTATGTTCTTGATATTGAAAACCATATAATTTATGTAAAATTACTTATAATCAAAGTTCAGAAAATATGAAAACACTTTTTTATTTAAAACCTCCTAAATTGACTGTTATTAATATTATTAATTTCTTTTTTTGGATTGGAAGGCAAATTGAATGGATAAGAGTACCATTCAAAAGCAAATAAGTAGATATTATCATGCCAGTGTTCTAAACATCGGCATGGGCGGTTGATTAATCGTCGTCCTGACGCTGAGCGCTTGTCGAACTATATTTATTGGCTGAGGCGGGTCAAAATCAATTTTTTTGGCTCAAAGGGTGACTGATCGGTCAACTAACAATTGGGCGGATCAAATTATAATTTTTTAAAAATTAAAATACAGCATTACACGTTTGCCATCTGTTGGACGTTTCTCTCTCTGGCCACTTTGAATCTGCAAAAATCTAAGTCTTCCGAGCAAGGCGATTTGGAAGAGGTGAGAATGAAAGTTTTGGCCGGACGGAGACAGGAGGGACGCGCGAGATTTGCGAAAGACAACAGCGGACGGAATAACCGGTCCAAATTAATTATGACCAACGAGTGGGATTTTTGGGACGGACAGACTGACCAGCGGCTAGTCTCTCCTCGCTTGAAACAAAGCACAGGTGCGTCTTCCATTTCCTCATCGACTCGATTTCACTAGTGTTTGTTCATTTGTGTTGTTTTTTTCCGCCTAGTTGTCTGGTGGATTTCATAATTATGATTTATGATTTATGTCGTGTAGTGTTTAATAGCTAATTGTAAATTTATTTGTAACATTATGATGTTTTTAAAATGCAGGTATGACGCTTCAGTAATTTGTCCGGTTTTCTTGCATTTCAATAAACACTCCATGAACAGGTTGAATCAAATATTAATGATCCATTCTCTCCTTATGTAGGTTGTTGTTGGTAAAGGCTAAAGGGATTTCTTTGTTTAAAATTTTATTTAATAGTTCAAAAATTGTAAGAAATCTATATGAGCTTTTTTTGTCACCCCAAAGTTGATGATCTAATCGAAAGGGAGATCAAAGATACTCCAAAGACTTCCCGGATAAGGTGAGCAATGTACATGTATGGGAAGAATATGACATGTAACTAAAACTAAATGTATGGAGGGCCCTCGAAGATAGCCAATCTGATATTTATTTAAAATTATGATGAATTATTTTTTGTATAGAATTTGAGACTAGATGAGTTGTTGTGCTTAAATAGGTTTTAACTTAATTTCATAATGATTATTTTATAATTCTTAATATATAAAGTACCGTTTAATCATCGAATTAATTAATTCAATTAATTCCTGTCTAACTAATTAATCACTGGACGTTGTGCCCACCGTCTATGAACGTCGAATGATTTTTAGAACATTGGTCCCGACACAATATGCACTGAAAAAACATAAATATCTTCTTCTTAGTATGTGTCGTCACTGATCACACGTTGCCTTTTTCTTATTATGCTCAATTAATTGAGAGGCTCACAATTATTAAAATGACAATGGGCGTAGCTTGTGGGTAATACTCAACATATACTATTACTATTGTTACTATTATTTAAGCTAAATAGCCAACTAGTATCATAACTTGTTTAAGCTAAATAGTATATTATTGGCTAAAATAATATTTTCTTGCTGAGGTTTTAATTTAAGAA
>NQLW01000015.1:928562-941668 GCA_002312845.1 Kalanchoe fedtschenkoi | reverse complement strand
CCAACCAAATCTCTCTTTCCTTGTCTCGTATCAAACTTTTCTATCTACTCTGTGCAACCAACCAACCCTTCAAGAGCACGACCTTATCCAACCCAGACTGTACAGATTCCTCTTCACTAAGCTCCCAATGGAGAACAATGACATCGCCCCTCCCACCCCAACTGCCTCCACCTTCCTTTCTGCCTTGTCCTCATGCATTGCTGCCAATTCTTTTACTTTAAGGTTACTCAACCCGATTATTTGACGCACGTCTTCAATGAGTTTTGGACTTGCAGGATTACCAATTGCGTCCGTCACGTAGAATGTATTGTGTGCAATTTCCCCTTGAGTGGATATTTCAGCCCTTGTTACATTAAGGCCATTTTCTCGGAAGGTTCTTGTGACGTATGCTAGTAGACCTTGTCTGTCAGTGGTGCATAACTCCAGCCTCACACCCTATTATCACAGTCCAAGCAACTTCAGGTTTTAGATCAACATGACACACCTGAACAAGGATCAGAGCTTACTGGAGGAATGAAATAAGGCACTACCTTTGATGCCCTTCTCTCTATCGCAGCCTGTATGCAAAGAATCACACGCTGTTTCTCAGGTTCAGAGCTTATTGGAGTACCATCAGAGTGCCTTATGTAAAACTCCTAGAATGACAAAATTCAAGAAATTGGGGTTACAAATCATTCAAAGAGATCTGAGTGACATTTTTCCAAAACAATATTAAACTGCTAGGGCATGTACCAGGAAGGCCTCGTCCTTGTCTGTGCTAATAATTGCATGAAAGACAACATATTCCATGTCGGTCAGGGTGCAAACAATATCAAACAGAAGCTTCATTCGGTCCTTGCACTGGACATTAACAACAGAGTAACTCCTGGCAGCCAAATTTTGGACAGTCACTGCAGGGGATTCATAGTTCAGTCTTAAAATTGGTTTGCGCTCATAATCGCGGTCGGCAAACATCATCTGATGCAGTCTTCTCTCTGTATGAGTAAGTGCAAACGAAACTGATGTTTTGGCACTTCTAATATCATTATCCCCCTTGAGCACATTTCTTAACCGTGCTTCAATTATGTGGATCTTTTGCGAATCTTCAATAGGTGAACCGGAATCACAGTCCCTCAAATACATAAGAGAAGCAATCCTCCCATTGTGAGTCCAAACTTTTGAGTCCACAACACAGCACTGCAGGTCGGCTAGAACCGCAAACACCTCTGACAACAGCCCAACTCGATCTGTACCAGTAAGCTCTAGTGCAGTCAGGCCGTCAAAACTTTTGGACCTAACATTATGGATGGCGCCCATAGACTACAAATTAACAACAAATCCAATGTCATTTCGCAAAACTCCAATAAAGATGTTTGTGGTCTTTTTTTTTTATTACTGAAAAATATAAAAAGATCACCTGTTCCAGATAACTTATAACTTTTTCATCACCCAGCTTGTTCCCATTCTGATCGTTGACATGGAAAACTGCAAAGAATCAAGAAGTCCTTGTATTCAAAACACACTATAAATTTGTTGAAGAACTAGACTAACAAAAATTTGAGATCATAAACAGCTAGGATCTGGGTGTTCTCACCATCCATGAAGTAGCGACCATCAGAGCAGATGTAAGCCTTCTTTATGGAAAGGTTCAAATCAGTAAGAACCTGCACAGCTTCTAGGAGTATTCCATGTTTCCTAGCGCTGTCAACCTTTAAACCCAATCCTCCATGTAAAAACTCTGAACCAATCAATAGCTAGAAAGTCATCAATACAACAAAGTTTCTGAAATTCCTGGTTACCTTGACAATTGTGGCAGTGGGGCAAACCAGGTTGTCAATCACAACTCTGTCAATCAGTAAAGGAAGCGCATGTGAACGCAATAATTTCAGTGTTTAAGTTACAAAATTTGAAATACAAAAATGAAAGAAAAGTCTTGGGCAGTAATCAATTTCTGGGAACAGCGAATAGTTGGTGAAAATGAAAAGACAACGACTCAAAGCTTCCATTGACTTGAAAATTAGTAACGAAAAAAAAAAAGGAATTAACTTCAACACAGAATTTCCGAAACCGAAAGGTCATGTCGAGATCTGAAAGGACGCGAATTTCCTTGTAAGAACGAGTTTGAATAAATGAATCCATCTGCCATGGGAGCACCACACGAACAAAATTTTTAAAAAGAACCAAATCAAAGCAGACTCGAATACTTCAATATCATGCGGAAATTTTCAAGAAGCTACAGCTGATAAGTAAGAATCAGAGAAAAAATATGCGAGAAGGAGAGCAATCGACCTCGGAGTATTCATTCTGCTAACAAGCTTCTCGTACTCATCCATAACAGGCGGCGACAACTCCATCATCTCAACAACCGGGCTGTCAGCACGAGTCTCCAGCTCTTCCTTCTGGCTACGCGTGCCTCTAATATTCACCGGTGGTCGGCAGGCGAAGTTATTTTGAAAGGAAGGAGAGTCTTTTCTCTACCAAACAACCCCTCTCTCTCTCTCTCTTGTTCCTGGATTCTGCACTAGAGCTTTTTTATATATAAACGCTAAATTTCAATATTAAAAGAAAATTCCATTTTTGAGTTTTTCATGTAACACAATGTCAGACACATTTGGATGCAGCCCATCAAGAAATAACCAGCTAAGCCACTCAAGAAAATGGTAATTTTTAATTATGTGAAAAAATGTTCACTAAATTTGAATTAATATTATTAATTCAACTTTTAGACATATCACCAATAGATAATAATTTCACTCGTGGGATAGGTTTTGCTCGAAAACGACGTCGTTTTTATTATTACACTTCATCATTCCTTAGAATAAAAAATAAAAAATAAAAAATAAAAAATAAAAAATAAAAAAAATCAGAAAAAATTTAAAAAAAATTAGAGAAATTTTTTTAAAAATTACTTTAAAAGAAAAGTCCAAATAAAAAAATAAAAAAAACTAATTGACAATTTATTTTTTTATATTCATTAAAAATAGTTTATTTATATCATAAACATATTATCAAATTTGATGAACATAACAACTCACCTCATGCACTTATTATCAAATCTGATGAAAATAGTAGCTCATTTGATGAACATATCATCTGATCAGCATAACAGCTCATCTGTTGAACATACAAGTCATCTAATGAACATAGCAGCTCATCTAATGAATATATCATCTGATGAACTTAGTATCTCAACTGATGAACATAGCAGCTCAGCTGATAAACATATCATTCCATTTGATAAACATAATAGTTCATTTAATGAACATATCATCTCATGAACATAACAGCTCACCTGATGAACATAGTAGCTCATCTGATGAGTATAATAGCTTATCTGATGAACATATTATAAAATCTGATAAACATAATAGTTCATCGAATGAACATATCATCTCATGAACATAACAACTCACTTGATGAACATAGTAGCTCATCTGATGAATATAATTGTTCATCTGATGAACACATAATTAAGTTTGATGAATATATCATCTGATGAACATATCGTATCATCTGATGAACATAACAGCTCATCTGATGAACATAACATCTCATCTGTTGAACATATCATCCAATGAACTTATAGCTAATCTGGTAAACAAATTATCAAATCTGATGAACATAGTAGCTCATCTCATAAATATATTATCAAAACTGTTGAAAATAGCATCTCATTTAATGAACATATCATCTGATGAACATAACTGCTCATTTGATGAATATAGCAGCTCATTTGATGAATATATCAACTAATGAACTTAGCATCTCATCTGATGAACATAACAGCTCATCTGATGAACATAACAGCTCACCTGCTGAACATAGTGGCTCATCTAATGAACATATTATCAAACCCAGTGAAGATAATAGCGCATTTGATGAACATATTATCAAATATGATGAACATAGTAGCTCATCTGATGAACATATCATTTAATGAACATAACAGCGCACCTGATGAACATAGTAGCTCATCTGATGAACATAACTGCTCATCTGATAAACGTATAATTAAATCCGATGAACATATCATCTCATCTAATGAACATAACAGCTCGTCTGATTAACAACTTAGTTGATGAACATATCATCTCATCTGATGATCATATCATCTAATGAACATATTATCAAACCTGATGAATGTAATGACTCATCTGATGAACATATTATCAAATCTGATGAACATAGCTGCTCAACTAATGAACATATCATCTGATGAATATAACAGCTCACCTGCTGAACATAATAGCTCATCTGATGAACATAACTGCTCATTTAATGAACTTCAATTAAATCTAATGAACATATCATCTGATGAACATATCGTCTCATCCGATGAACATAACAGCTCAACTGATGAACATATCATCTCATCTGATTATATCATCTAATGAACATATTATCAAACCTGGTGAATATAATGGCTCATCTAATGAAGATATTATCAAATCTAATGAACATAGTAGCTCATCTTATGAACATATAATCTGATGAACATAACAGCTCACCTAATGAACATAGTAGCTCATCTGATGAACATAACTGCTCATCTGATGAACATATAATTAAATCTGATGAACATAACAATTCATCTGATGAACATAACAACTCAGCTGATGAACATATCATCTAATGAACATATAATCAAACCTAATGAATATAGTGACTCATTTGATGAACATATTATCAAATATGATGAATATAGTAGTTCATCTGATAAACATAGTATCTCAGCTAGTGAACATAACAGCTCACCTGACAAACATAGTAGCTCATCTGATGAACATAGTATCTCATCTGATAAACATAACAACTCAGCTAATGAATATATCATCTGATGAACTTAGCATCTCATCTTATGAACATAACAGCTTATTTGATAAACATAATAGTTCAGTTGATTAACATATCATCTCATCTGATGAAATATCATCTAATGAGCATATTATCAAACCTGATGACTATAATAGTTCATTTGATGAACATATTATCAAATCTGATGAACATAGTAGCTCATCTAATGAACATATCATCTTAAAATTATAACAGCTCACATGATAAATATAGTAGTTTATCTGATGAACATAATAGCCCATCTGATGAGCATTATAGCTCATCTGGTGTACATATCTGCTCATATGATGAATATATCATTCAATGAACATAGTTAAAATTAAATGAATATTAATATAAAATATTAAATTCATTTAACAATTTTTATTTGAATTTTTATAAATCAAGATAATATATATTTTTTCTATTTTTTTCAGATTTTTTTTACTATTTATTTGAGAGATGAAGAAATGTTTTAATGAAAACGACTCAAAACTACATCATTTTTGAGTGAGAGCACCCAAAAATTTGCGAAAAACTAGATTTAATTGTTTTATCGCTAAGCTGAATATTATTTCATACACATTATTACTTTTTTATTGTTACCCGAGCCGAGCGAGTGAGGAACTAAAGTTGACGAAATTAGTTTATTGGACGTTTCATACTCGACATTTTGTGAGGCGGGTGTCACGCTATTAGAGTGATGATTTAGTATCTCTTTTTTTGTGTGCTGTTTGGGATAAATTAAATTAATGCGGCGTTCGGATGATAAAGAACCTCCCACACCCAGACAACAGCGGCACGCGACCACCACGCACAGGCTTAGCCACGCGTGAGGGAGCAAAAGTCTGACACACAACAATTAGTCATTGGATCGTATACAACAGCATCTGGGTGTATTAACTAAAAATATAATTGAGGCAGAATAGGCTTGAATTTCACCTGAAACTCAGGTACATATGTCAAAGTAAAATAATTACCTCTAACCTGAATTGTGAAGTGTAGATGCTGGAGTATGAGAGCGAAGAAAACATGCAGGGAATCTACCAACCTGATACAGCAGCCGCGTGCAACACAATGCGGGGCTTGTCCAAAAGGACTAAATATTAGTGAGTTACCCGCACCAGAGATGGACGTCAAGGGCTAGGCGATCTGTCACTTTTCGCTTAGCCAACTAGCTGACCCAAAAACATTTTCAATTTCAAATGAGTTCTTCAAGCCCGTCGCCCCCAAAGAAGGGCAAACTTCAATTGCAGATTCCGGTAGCTGACAAATTAAACCATGATTCCATTCCTCCAAAATCAAAAGATTCCTCTGTACCCATGGAATCCAAGTATCAAGTACCTCATACATTCAAAAGGCCAAGTAACTTTACAAGCCCATGCGTAATTGGTAAAAAATGCATTAATCACTGCATGATAGATTTAGGTACAATAGTTAATGTCATGCCTTATTATATCTATTCCAAATTGAGGTTAGGGCCACTTAACCCATTTTATTAAAATATTTAATTGGCTAACCTCTCTCATGCGCAGTCCTTGGGAATTGTAAATAACATTGTAGTGCAGGTGCACCACTTATCATTTCTTACATATTTTCATATGATTAAGTTGGATGAAAAAGATGAAAGTGTCTACCGACATATTATCTTAGGAGAACTGTGCTTTGTAACTGCTTGTGCTAAATCCGATGTCACAAAGAATGATGACATAGAAGATGACATGACACTAAAGCAGTTATCGCCACCAGACCACATGGATGGATTCCAAGATTGTGGTCGTGGAAATAAGCTATGCTATCTTGACACGGTTAAGGAATCGTCAAGCCTAAAATGTTAAAAAAGGGCGCTTATCAATAGGCAATTCAATTTTTATTCTCCGTAATTTATTTTTATTTATTTTAGTTAGTTAGTTTATGAAGTATTAGTTAGACTAACCAAAATTAACACTTTAAAGTTTTAGCGTGGGGTTGCGTATAAATTTTTTATGCAGGATAACCAACCAAGCACAACACAAAAAGAACCTCGTGTGTGCTCTAACCAGACAACACGCGGCTAATTAACAAAGTGATTCCGTGAGGAAGGAAGTGATTCTGATGCACTAACAGACGCATTGCCCCAAGCTTAGGAAGATACTACTCATGAACACTTGTTTTGTTTCCTAGCTTATCACTTAAAACTTGACTTGTTTATTTTTATTAGACTATTTTTGTTTTGTTCATTTTGTCTTTATTAACCACTGTCCGCTAAATTTCTCTGAGTTCTCAAAACTATAACAAAGTCGTAGTGTGGGGTTTTTCCAAGAAACGCGCCAACTTTCTGAGATTTCAAGAGCAAGCCGTGCGCAAGCTTTTCACTTTCCATGCGCACAACTTGATTAATCGAGCTCGCAGGAAGTTTCCTAGCGGAGCCACGTGCAAGGATAAAGACAACGCGCTTTGGCCAGCGTGAGGGTAAGGAGTCTAGTTCGGTCAAAGTGTGATTTTCGAGTTCTTTCTCTCCTTGCTTATTCCCTTTTCACTACTTATATTCTTATGAACTCTAATGACACAGTAGATTTTTAGTGTGGGGTGGGGAGTCATCACTATCACTTAGTGTTTAATAGAGTCTTTTCATTAGTTTTTATATTTTCTTTTTATTTGAGTCATCTCACAACATAATCTGAAAATTTTCAAAAAATCTTAGCTTCACTAGATATTCATTATTTCATTCAAGTGATTTGATTTCATGCATATTCTGATGAATATTTATGGATTAGTCATCTGACTTAGCTTGAAATCTTAGAAAGCTTTGAAAAGCCTTGCTAGAACATGTTGGTGCTTAGATTAAGGTGATCTTTAATAATTTTGTCTTTATGTGATTTGGTTTGAGTATTGTCTATGAGTTCATGCCGTTTAAAATATTTTTCAAAAATTGTGTGATGTCACTTAACTATCTTCTCTTAAAGGCATGACTTATAAAAAAAGAAGAAAAAAATCTCTCGACCAAAGGTCATAAAAAATAAGAGAAAAAAGTTTCAAAAAATAAAAATAAAAGAATAAGCCGTGTTTGATAGAATTGTGAAAAAAATCTTGAATTTTCAATATATATATATATTATATATATATATAGGGTTTTGTATTGTTGATTTAAAAATTAACGAATGAAGTATTTATATTTTTACTAAAATTATACTAACTTTACTTTTTTTCTAAATTATTTATGATGCTGATTTTTGAGATGAGATTAGAAAAAATAGATGACAAGATAAGAAAAAAAATATGTGGAAAGCAAACTATGATGATACATTTCACATTTCTCAAGAGTAAATGGACCTTCATTAATAAGAAAACGTTGCTTCAATCCAAAGGGATCGAACAACCATCTACGAACTTGTGAACAAGATGATGAGAAATTCAACCAATTAAAATTTTACTTTCCATCCTTACAAATTTTACTTGTTCTGAAATAATGATTTTATTTTTGTTCTTTAAGTGGAATATTATATTAAACATTATGATAACGAGTAATATTTTTGCTCTAATTTTAATAATGTTTTTAAAAAACAATGAAAGGGATCTTGAAATATCACTACTTCCTCAATTATTTTCAAAAATGTTAAAAAATTCAGATAAATTACTCTCTCCGTCCTCTATTATATGTCGTTTAAGGTTAATTTGAGTAGATTAAGGTAAAATTAATGCTAGCGGTTGAACAAATTTAATGAATGGGTGGTTAATATTTTTATAAAAAAATTCGTGCAAAAAGTAAAATTGGTAGATGATTACTGGTGGGGAATATATTTTTTATTGAATATGATAATGAAGTGATTATGTTTGACATTTTAAGGTACTTGTTGACATTAAATACGCATTACAAATTGTTAAATGACAAGTAAAAGTGGACAAAAAAATTCATTTAAATGACATGTAAAAGATGACAGAGGGAGGAAGGATGATGTTTAAAATCAATTGGTTTTATTCTTTAATTATTATTGATCTCATTAATTTTATTGAGAATTGAAATGGACTAAATATGAAAAGACGTGTTTATTTATGTGAAAGAAATGATATCATTTAACTTGAAATAAGCAATATAATTTTTTTGTACATGAATAATTCATATAATAATTTTATTTATGAGTGTAACTATAAATTTTATTTTAGAAAATTAGACCAAATAATTTTCTTACATCTTTTTTGATAAATGTTCGTTCGTATTGCAATTGAAATAGTGGTTGTAGTTTCAAGGCCCTTTCTTATTTTTTTTGTAAATATTTTTGTACCATAAATTTTTACCATTTATATTTTAAATAAGAATATTCAAAACTTAATACAAATAAACTTAATTAACAAATAAATAAAAAAAGTTACAAACTTGAAGAGTGTTTATTTTCATACGTTAAGCAAATTCTTAAAATAATAATTACTGGTTAAATTGGTTAAATTGAGTGAATTAAGAAGATATTAATATTGGTTGGTGATCTTTAATCGATATGTGTATAATTATTTTTTAAAATTTTATGTAAAATATAAAATTCGATATGCTATTATTGGTAGTCAATGATTTCTTTATGAACTACGATGATGAGATAATTATTTTTTTATTTTTTAAAAGGGAAAACTACAGAAAGGGGATATGAACTACCACATTTTTATAAATCACGGGCGTAACTATCATTTTTTGCAATTTACAGGTATTTCAGTTTTAAGGTTGTTTTGTAAGTAAATATTTGTCAATCAAGTCCAGATCTAATTTAAACTAATTACAAATTCAACCTCAACAAAACTAACATAACCTAAATTACTCATGTTAATGTAAGCAAGTGTAGATTAAGATGCAGCTAATTGTAAGGTTGAACAAATTTAATGAATGGGTGGTTAGGTTAGTTTTGTTGAGGGTGAGTTTGTAATTAGTTTAAATTAGATCTGGACTTGATTGAAAAATATTTACTTACAAAACAGCCCTAAAACTGAAAAAACCTGCAAATTGCAAAAAATGGTAGTTACACCCGTGATTTGTAAAAATGTGATAGTTCATACCCCTTTCTGTAGTTTTCCCTTTTTTAAATTATGTGATTGTATTAAATATGTATTAAAATTATAATATATACAAAACAAATATCAGTTAGGTAATAAATAAAAACTGAGGGAGTATGTCTAGCCATTGGAGAGATTGGCCTTTTTTTCAAAGAAAGAGATAAAATATGAAGAATTAGTTTTGTGTGACATGACATGACGTGGATGTGTTTATAATAATGAGTTAATGACATAACTCATATTTTATAGGTGATATTTGCTTCAATTGTTGGCAACGTAATTTCACTTTTCCCAACCCTGATTTAGACTAATTTATTTCTTTATTTATTATTTTCACCGGACTCGAACCATTTTGTGAACTGAATCACAATAACTTCACCATTTTCAAAATTCAAAAACCATTTTATCAAATAAATGGGATACACCTTTTTGTTTAAAAACCATTATTTCAAATCAGACATTTCAAAGAAAGTTTGCCACCCAATTAGCTGAAATTGAGCCAGCCCCCTTTTCCTTTTCACTTGCACAAATTTTGCAGACAAATTTCAACTACTCAATCCTTTATTCACTGTTTCAGTCCTCACTCCATTTCCCCAGAAACAATCCACTACCATTGTTTTCTCTTTTGGTTTCCAGCTTGCTAGAAAAAAAAATTCACTCCTCTCATTTTTCTGGTTTCAATCTCCACTTTCAAGCTGTTTGCAGCTCTAAAAGAAAGTCCACAGATTACAGATTGTTCTTATTAATTTTTTAAAATGCCAAGTTTGCTCTGATTTGTCCAGGTGAAGTGACCAAGTTTTCAGTTTTGGTGTTTATTTTTTTATGCTTTTCCAGCAGTTGACAGAAGTGATTTTTATTTATTTTTTTTATTGACGAAATCTGTTTGAAGTTTAGGGGTGTTGACAGGTGAATTGGGTTCGTGTGGAAAATGGAAGGAGCTGGACAAGGATTGAGCGTTGGAGGAGTGACGGTGCTGGGACCAGATGCTCCATCGGACTACCATGTAGCTCCGAGAACTGAAGCCCCAACTGCAATCGTCGGACTTCCGACGTCGGAACTCGGTTTGTCTCCGGCGACTGGGGCGTTGATGAAGAAGAAGAGAGGAAGACCCAGGAAGTACGGACCTGATGGAACGCCAGCGGCGCTTTCTCCTAACCCCATCACTTCTTCAGCTCCTCACCCGCCAGTGATAGACTTTTCTGCCGTAAAACGAGGCAAAATCCGGCCGCCGGGATCTGTGACTAAGGCGCCGAAGATGCATAGGAGGGTTGATGCTGAGAGTTCGGGTGAGATTACATGGTTGGCATTAAAGTTGGCATCTTTATATGTTTGCTGGATTGTCTTGTTTTGTTTTGTGGGGCACTCTGGTATTCAATTTGAGTGGTGTGTGGAGAGTACAAAAAGATTGTGAACGTTACCAGTCTAGTCTAGTTATTGGAATCTAGTGCTGCATATGTTTTTATGACCTTTTTGAGTTGAAGACCGAATCTTTCAAGAAAGTTTTTTGTTTTGTTAGATGAAATTGATTCCATATATTTGGTTAAATGTGCTAGACTTCTACTGTACTGCAACTTGTGTGTCTGTCTGTTTGTTGAAAGCTAGAGTTAGGAAACTAGTACAGGTTTTACTTCTCTTCGGGCTCCTCACTTTTACTGCTAGTTTTCTGACTCCTGACATTGGCACAGTCACTGGAAGATGAGGCATCTCTGGAAGTATTAATTGCAATAGTTTGGATGCCTATTTGTGTCCTACTTTATAGTCACAAGAGCTAATTTTTGTTAAGATAACTTGCTAAAGCTAATGGACCTTGGTGATATTTTAGGAGACTGGGTTGCCTGTTCAGTGGGTGCTAATTTTACGCCTCACATGATTGATGTCAATACAGGGGAGGTATACCCTTGCTGCCTTTGAACCTTCTAGATCAATTGACTGAAATGTTATAGGGCCGTGCCATAATACTGTAACAAATACCTTCCTATTGCCTTTCAGGATGTGACCATGAAGGTCATATCTTTTGCACAACAACGGCCTCGGGTCATATGCATTCTGTCAGCAAGTGGTCTCATTTCCAGTGTCACCTTCCGGCAGCCTGATTCTTGTGGCGGTACTCTCACCTATGAGGTGGGAACAATGTTCTTGTCCCTAGATGCTGAATGCTGTTTGCATGGTTTCATATTTGTCTATTTTTGCAAGTCATTGGCCTCTTTTTTTCTACCAGGGTCGTTTTGAGATTCTATCATTGGCTGGATCGTTCATGCCATCTGACATTGGGGGCATGAGGAGCAGAGCTGGAGGCATGAGCGTTTCATTAGCATGCCCAGATGGACGTGTTTTGGGTGGAGCAGTTGCAGGCCTCTTAGTGGCTGCTAATCCTGTGCAGGTATTTAACTGAAATGCTAATAATAAGTTTGTGTTCTTGATAATCCCAGCTGTGCGACTTTGAGGAACTATCTTAGCTAATATTGTGAGAGTTATCCGCACACTCAAATTTATTCATTTCTGTTTGTGATAATATTGATCAGATTGTTGTTGGAAGCTTTCTGACTGGGAACCAGCAGGAGCAGCAAAAAACAACGAAGCAGATACCAGAGTTCAACGCGACAATATCTCCCCCAACAGCTGCTGTTCCAATATCTAGCATTAATACGGATGAAACCTATGAGGAGACACAAGAGCAGCGCATTCCAGTCTCCACAAATCAAGCCCTCGCATCTTCAGCTCCTTTCCGATGTGACACCTGGTCCTCTATTCCAGCAGATATGAGAAACAAGCCGACTGACATTAATATGCCCCCGCATGGATAAGTTAATAAAGGCATCTCCAACTGATTGCAGCCTGATGAGGTACTGACCCATTGGTCATCTTGACTTCTAGAAATTTGATGCCCCTTGTTTTGCTCTGAACATCATCAGGATTTCGCTCTGGTTTAGTCTGTTTAGTTTTCATAGTTATGCTGGTAGCTCTTTGTTTGTTGTTGTGTAGAGTATTTGCATTTGCTCCTCTGGTTTCACATTTGACATTGTGTGTTTATCTAATAGTCATGCATGAAAAGTAATAAAAAAAAAAATTGCTCTTCTGTCTCTGATTAACTTTGCCAAAAATTATTTGGGACATAACACTTGTGCCTGATTGGGATGCTACTCATATAAAATTCAAACGCTACAATAGAATTTGTCTGTTCACATCTCCAGTCTTTTTTCTTAAAAAAAAATAAAAAATACTGAAAGCCTTGTAATTGGACAGAAGGGTTTTTTTTTTTTTTTTTTTTGGGGGGGGGT
>NQLW01000015.1:885509-928426 GCA_002312845.1 Kalanchoe fedtschenkoi | reverse complement strand
GCACTTGTATTTTCTGGTTAGCTTCCAGGTCCATCTCAATCCTCCCATAAAGTTTCCGAAAATGTGGAAAGGCTGCCGTGCGCATCCACACAATAAGATCCTCCTGGTCGCTCAGGGGCAGGCTTTCATTGAGACTCCCACCTCCGATGAGTCCCCCACCACTCTGAAAATTCTTGGGATACACGTCGGATCCAAACTTGCCAGTCCTATCACTTTCCCAAGCAATGTTTTTCTTGTTGAGGTGGACGGGCTTATCATCTATGGAGAATTGATATGTGTCGTTGAACAAGCTCCAAGCCACAAGACCGCAGGGCACGATAGGGTTGCCGTTGGCATAAGCCTCAGGCTCGCAACTGGAGACGGATGTCTCATACTTGGGGCTCTTCAGCTGCTTATCATTTCTGCTTTTGACGTACCTCCGGTGATTCTGGTAGAAGTTTTGGAGCTCGTAATACACGTAGATGGGGCTCTTCATGGATTTGGGAACGGTTAAGGTTCTGACGCATGACTTGTCTGTTTTAGGATCCTGAATGTAGGGGAGGGGTTGGCTGACATTTGGTGGGAGACAGCCCATCTCATAATGATCTACGACCTCAACGACGCCTTGGGATGCGGAGAGGGAGGCGAGGCCGACGGGGATGAAGATGATGCCTATGGCCAAGAAGGTGGTGACCACCAATCCTGGGGTGATGATGGGCTTGCAGGCGGGAAGCTCCTGTTGTGTAAATCTGGAGTAGTTTGGTTTCTTGGAATTTTTCTTGGCCGCGGGGGAGACAGTCTCGATGGAGACATCATCATCATGGCGATCCCCTGCGTCCATTGTTGTCGGTCGTAGCTGCTGGCCGTGCTGCTGTGTGAAACAAGGCACAGATGAAATTAGGGTGAGACTGCGCAGATTTCTCCCGTGCGTTAGAAAAGGGCAACTCTAAACCTACTAATTTCTAATAAACACATAACTTTTAATTAATCTTTCAGGCTATGTTTAATTATAAATAAAAATGGAAAAAAACTAGACAATTTCTTGTCTCATCGTTTATTCTATCTATATATAATAGAATAGGATTAGGAGCGTCGCGACGCTCCCGGTTCGGTTCAGTCCGGTTGATTCGGTTCAATTTGAAATCGGTCCGTTCGATTTGATTTCGGTTGATTCGGTTCGGTTTGAAATCGGTTGGTTCGGTTCGATTTTAAATGTTAGTGGATCGGTTCGATTTTAAATTTTTGATTTCAAATTTCAAAAAACCGATGACTAATAATTTGGTTCGATTTTTAATTTTTCACGAACCAAACCAATCCAAATCCGTCGGTTTGACGGGTACTCTGCCTTGTTGCCCATAATATATTACTTTTTTGCTTCAATCTGCCCTTCAAAATCTAGTTGATATTATATATATATATATACATACATACATTAGCTTAGTTTTCATTTTAATCATAAATTGCAATTTGAAAAAGTGACGATGCCCTCTCGTGCGCTGCAATTGCGGTTGAAAATAATAATTTTTCGAAGTATGACCTTGATTTTGAGATATTCCTTCTCAACCAAATGTTCACTCAATAAGTAAATACAAGTTTCAATTTGAGTTTCTTCTTATCATATTACCTCACTTGTTGCAATTCCAATATTAAAAGATGGATTACTTTGGTATACTAATTAGGTAAATACTATATATTTACTCTATCATTTTTTACTTACCACTCACTCTCTTTGTCCCATTTTACTTGTCACCTAACTAAAACTATTTGTCCACTGCTGCCAACAATCTCAACACGTATTTAATCACTATTGATATCTTAAAAAGTCAAACAATAATTATTTAGTTGAACTAATTGATAACAAGTCATTCTGCACTAATATAAACCACTCTATAACATTTTGTACCAACTTCAGTACGAATACTCCAAATACCAGTCTATTAAATTTATTCAACAACTAATATTAATTTCTTTACAACCCACTTAAATTTACCTTAAACGACATGTAAATCATGACGAGGGAGTTCCTAAAATTTGTTTGCTCATATTCATCTATTACTTAACAATTCAAATATATATTTATTAATCACTACAATTATCTTAAAAAACTCAAAACATTAATTAGTTCAGTTTATTAATCCATAATAAAATCATTTCGCACCAATATTAATCCACCAACTCTTACATTTTGAATGAAATTTGATAAGAGGGGAAATATCTTCTCCTTGACACAGGGGAAGAATTATCTGTCTTGTCATACAAAATGGCACATATATCCTCACATAATTTTCTCTTTTACGCTAATAGGGTTGGACAAATTGGGTAGCAAAAAAATCAGTCTCAACATTTCCTCGTCGATCGACTCGTCGAGCGTCGCACCTCATTGGAGAAAGACGAATTGGGTTGTCCGTCTTTCTCTACTCCCACCATTTAACTCGATCTATCGCCCATCAAAAATCTCACGCACATTTAGAAATTGTCCGCTTCAGTAATTCAGACGTGGAGCATGCAGTGCGAGCAGAAGAATCGAGAACACAAAGAGTCGAACCGAGGAACTTTCCGGTCGCCTTTGGTCACAAATGGAGAAGATCTGTGTCGCGATTCGTGTCAGGCCTCCGATTAGCAATGAAAACTCGAGTGTGCTTCACTAGAAGGTTGAGGACAAATGGATTTCCTTACACACGCGGCTCGGAACCCCAGTCTATTGCGTATCCCACGCTTTCGGTAGACTATTGCTTGTGTTGTTGATGAAATTTGATCAAGTGTATTCAGGGCTTGGATTTAGGTGTAAAATTTGTGTGACTGGTTAAAAATTGGTGGTGCTGCAGATCATATATTTGATAAAGTTGTGCTAATTCTGAGATTTATGAACGTCTCGCCAACGCCATAATTCATGCTGCTCTTGAGGGATTTACTAGTAAATCTTTTACTTATGCATTATGTTCCTTATTAACTTTTTCTAAAAAAAATATGAGGTTTGAGCTTAGTGAGAATGTTTTTTATGCTTTGTGATATTGCTATGTGTGATCCAAGGGTCTCTAAATTGACATTTTCTGGCATATTTATGTTGCTCAATGAGTTAAAGTTCCATAAAAATATGAGGTTTTAGCTTGGTGAGAATGTTATTTGTGCTTTGTGGGGGTCATTTTATGTTGCTCTGTGTGATCCAAGGGTCTCCAAATTGATATTTTTTGACATACTTATGGTGCTCAATGAGTTAAGTTCCATAAAAATATTTCTATGGTACTTTCATGAGTTCATGTTCCTAGTGGCTAAAGCAGTTTGAAACTTAAGGGAAAGTGCTCAGAGTACGTAGAGCATAACTGGCTCAAGCTATCGCCTGGGCTAGTGGTGGATGTCTTTTCCTTGAATGCATCCATATTCCTGGGCAATCAGAAAAAAACAAATAAGTGTAGCAAGGATGAAGTGAATTGAAGCATAGTTGACAGCTTAAAATCACCCTAGGAAATTTATTTTTAAATAATTGTCATATTGATCTACGCCATACTTTCAGGTACTGTATTTGCCTATGGAAAAACAAGCAGTGGTAAACATTCACAATGAATGGTTCACAAACTGATCCCGAAGTTATCCCTCAGGCCGCAAGAGACATATTTTCGAAGAATTATCAGCCTTGTCGTATGTTCAATTTTACTGTAGTTTTATCTATGTTCAATTTTTTTACCAATAATTGAAATTGCTTTAACTATATTTGTTTGCAACTAAAAATGGTGCAGGTCCATGTGCTTTGCTGTAATTAAGAAATTGTTCAAGTCAATGTAAATTGGTTCAGGTCCATACTTTTTTTCTTGGTCGTAAAATGACACAGGTCCATGTGCTTTATTTCCACTTAGTATGTTCTTGGTGGTAACATCATTATATACAAAAAATTAATAGTGAATTTTCTGAAGCTGTTAGATAATTAGACAAAGCAGGCATAGCCATTGATTAAAGGTACCTAGTTAGGAAATCGGGAGTTGTTTTCTTACTTGGATCCTAAATATCGACTGCTTGAGAAATTAGTTACAGAAGCACAAATTAGTGTTGTATCCATAATATCAATGTCATAAGCTTATATATTTAAGGAAGGCATATTTTCTCATTATGCTTTATAAAGAATGTTTTCTGTGTCATCATGCAGCTTTTGCGAAGAAAAAAATCAGATTCCAGGCCAATATATGCCTTACTCGTGCCCGCAAAAAGAGAGCCCCATAATTCAAGAGCTTCTTCTAAGAGGTGAATTCAAAATTGATAAATATGTACAACAATTATACAGGCACAACATCAACTGTTCAACAAAATCAACTGAACATGTACAATAAGTTTTTTATAGTCTTCAACTCCTGGATTTGTTGATTGAAATAAATATGTAACAGGCCAAATGTTTTACTCTTATGCAAAAGGCTAAATATGTACAATAAGTATGTTGATATAGCTCTTTGCTGCAACGCTCTTGTGAAATGTAATAGTGTCATGTATTGAAATATTGTTGAGTGACATAACTCTATCTCAAAAAATTTTTAGTTTTAGCAAAAATTTCAAATTCATTTGTCTAATAAATTAAAGTTTTAATTTGGCTCTCTAGCTGCTTCATATGTAGCCAAGACTTGTGTTGCTTGGCCTTCATGAGTTCCCTTAAACATGTAATCTCGTCCATGAATGACCAAATAATTTTCACTTTCACTTTCACCACATGTATCTACAACCATGAATACAATTAGCATATGTGGTTGTAAATGAATGCAAACAAATAGAATAACAGGTTATGATGCAAGAAAATAAATACGCAAATAAATACCTATGTCATACTTCATAGGTTGTTTATTGGTATTATGCTCATGGGACTGTAAGTTAGAAAACTTTGAAGGCCTCTCTACTTGTAACTAAAGGTAAATAATTCAACTACATTACTTTGACAATACTATTTGCAGAAACAACAAACTACTGATAAAACGTTTGCTCATTATCTTACGTGTGGGACAACCACTACTATTTTGACCCTTTGTTTTGCATGTCCGACATGTTTTTTATCTTTATACTTTTACTGCTAACTCCAATCCAGACTCAAATCTTATTGAAGGGTGGCTACCCCTTATTCTTACCTAGGCCCGCAGGATCACGGATAGTCATCTGGCATTGATCATTCACAAATACTAGTGACATATGTGAATTGTTTTGTCTTTCACCATCTTCTTCACCATTATGAATAGGTTTCTTATTTCCACTGTTTTCTAAATAATTATCCAATAATAATTCAAGAAGTTGTAAGTCAGAGAGAGATTTTCTACTTATATCTAAGGCCATAGTGAATTTTCTCTGAATAGACCACAAAGATGGCGGAGAATGTACTGTTCGGCTTCTCTGTAGCTGCTTGCTAACTTTCTGATCACGTTATTGGCTTTATACCTTGCATTTATAGTCCACCTTATGAAGAAATATTTGTCTACAAAGACCTCTAAATTCTTTTTCCTCACTATATACAGTATGTGTTTGCACAAAATTCCTTCCATCTCAAACTTGCACCAAACACTTTATATTCAAATCTTCATTTGATTCATACTTAACAATTCTCCACTTGCTAACATCGAGACCATGTTTCCCAATATGTTACTCCACAAAATCGATTCCCTTGGCTGACTTTATATGAATACAATCAAAACTCTTTTTCCACTCCAATTTAAAAATATCAAATACGTTTCGAGTATATAACCTTGTTGCTTGCTCCTCAACAGGATAATTTGTGAGTGGCACTGCATGAGATTCCATAGTGCGGAAGTCCTCTTCTTCTTTTTGCGTCGTGCTTCAACTACTTTATCAAATTGCTTGACAAAATCATTTAACATAGTATTAGAATTTACATAACCATCAAAATATGAATTCATACTCTCACTTCTCCCATTTGTAGTCATTAAAAAATCTTTCAAATACACTTTCACCCAGTAATATTGTATGGTTTCCCAACTTCCTTTCACTATCACATACTTTTGTTTTATGGTTTCCCAATACAATTCAAATTCTTCAACTGTGTTTCTCTTTTGCCATTTTGTATATGTGTCTCCAAAATCATTGAAACATATGTAGAACGAACGAAGACGCTCTATCACATGTTTATTGATATGCCACACACAAAAGTGATGACGTATGTCAGGGAAAATCCTTTTAATTACTTTTTCACAGCTCCTTCCTGGTCAGTGATAATTGTTAGTGGCAGTTTGTCAAACATGCATTTCAAGAATTGTTTAAACAACCAAACAAATGTCTCATCTGTTTCATCTTCCAACAACGCATCACCAAATAAAATGGACTGACGATGATGGTTGACACCTGCAAGAGGAGCAAACAGCAGCTTAAAATAGATTTATTTTGTAAGTCACGTCGAACACTAAAACATCTCCAAATTGAGCGTAAGCTGACCTAGACCTCCCATCTGCCCAAAAAACACTTCTTAAAGATCCATCTGGTGCCAAAACCATTGCAAAGTAATGACTTCCATCTGATTTAGTCTTCTCATAGAAATATTTGATTATTCCATACATTCAGGACCAACATGGTCCTTTTTCTCCGTCCTAAGCATATTTGAACACTGTTTTGAGGTGATGTCGACTTCGTGACAACCGCTAATGACATTAACAACTTTCGTAATTGCGGAAGGTTGTAAACTTTTTTGTTAAGTTCATACACTAAGTTCTTCACAATTGGTGTACGATGAAACTTGGTATGAGATCGATGCTTCATTACTTTTGAGGTGTAGTGCGTGAATGATTATGCTCATCTTCAAATTTATCCACGATCCATTCATTATTCTTCAATACTATTTCCATCTTGGCCTTGCATCCCGTTCGCGTTTCACGTTGTTGCTTGATATCTTTGCCCATTTGTCGTTTGTCCTTTGACTCTCTTCCTTATTACAAACAAACAATCATCGTATTATTTCTTTACTGGTCCTTGATTTAGCATGGCCATTTATCCGGATTTCAAATCCATGATCGAGTGCGTAGTGACTATAAAAATCATATGTTTCATCTTTAGAAGTAAAGACTCTTTCTAGAATCAAATTGTCCTCTCCATGAGTACTCAAAATTGTAGTATCGTCATTGGTTCCACATTCAAATTCACTCTCTTCATTCTGAAAATGTAAATAAATATTTAAAATTACACCACCAAAAATAAAAAAATAATTCAAATACATCACATGAGTTTATTCAAGCAAAACGTTCAGCAGTTTATAAATGAAAATTCGTAAAACTCAAGTGAATAGGAATAAAAATGTAGAACTAGTTAGAATTTTATCATACCACTTGTATATTAGCGACATCAATTGTTGAAAATTCTAGATCAAAAATATTATTATCTGTTGAATGCGTCTCATCCACCTCCATATGATAATTCTAACATGAAAATTAATATAATAAACATCCAAGTAAAATATAATAAACAATCAAATTCACACTAAGTAATAATTTCAGAGAGTAACAGTTAGACCTTTTAGGAAAACAATGAAACAAAACACTCAGAATCTAAATAAACAATCTAGTTACAACTGATTTAATACAAACAAGCCCCGAGTATCAGTTGCTAATATCTTAAATCTCTACTGTAGCCAATATCAACTCAAGAAGTAAATTTAATTTAGGCATAAAAAATACGAAACTCAACTTACTTGATGAGTAGGAGCGGCGGTTCGGGCAACTATTAGAGTGCAGTAAAAGGTGAGAGCGCGGTGTCGATTTGACATCATCCGACAAAGAGGCAGCAATCATATCGAACCAAGCTTCAAATTCTGAAATGGACGGAGCTTTCCCTTCTGAGAAGACGAAGGACAGCCACGAGTGAGTCATGGTGATCAATTCCGGTGAAAAATTAGGGCTTGTGTCAGGTTACGGGGATAGTCCGGCGCTCGACATCTCGATATCTTTCAATCCCGTGGCTGCTTGAATAGAAATTAAATGGTGGGTTGCTTGAATAGAGATTAAATGGTGGGAGTAGAGAAGGACGGACAACCCAATTTGTCTTTCTCCGATAAGGTGCGCCGTGCGGAGATGTTGTGACTGATTTTTTTTCTTTTTGCTACTCAATCTGTCCAACCCAATTAACGTAAAAGAGAAAATATGTGTCATTCTGTATGATAATTCTTCTTCTGTGTCAAAAAAAATATCTTTCTCCTTCAACAAAACACTACTGAATTTGAAAAAGAAAAATCTTCAATGTATATAGGTAGCTGCGACAATGATAATAAATCCGAACTCTGAAAAAAGTGATTGCAACCATTTTGGCACCATATATCATGAACCTTCCTTGTAGACAAAAAACTGAGATAGATTCATGGGTTTTCCTGTCCCGAAGTTGGCCCATCATCGCAGATTTACTAGGGACTACAGTCATACACAACTGAGTCCTTAAAAATTGCGTGGTACACTAGAGGACAAGACAAATTTATTTTGACTATGGACATTCACATTTAAGTCATACAAACATTATGGTCGGCAAAAGGACGAAAACAATAGTGCATAGGGCCACAGGGGAACTGCTGTAACCGAGTATCAAGCAAAAGAATAAATTAAAGAAAAACATTTGTAACAAAATATGGGGAAAAATTTGTTAGTAAAGAGAATTGTAGGTGAAGCAAGTAGCTACTATGGAACCTACACATATAATAAGTGAAGGAAGTAAGGTCACATTCAGAAGCACGCTGTCACCCAGATACCCAGCCAGCGTTATCGTTGCATCGGCAATGACTCGTGCTAGAGTTCCTGCTTCTGTTGATAGCAGCCCGCCATTGTAAGTTCCACGGGACAACCTCGATGACATGACTCTTGAAAGAAGCGCCAGATTCACACCTAATAATGTTCAGTCCCAATTAAGAATCTTTTTCTTAAAAAAAGAAAAAATGACAGCTTCATATATGATCTCGATGCTCAATGGTTCGAACCAAAAAGGAACTGTCAACTAGAGAATGATGTACCTTCGAGTACTTCAGCAGAAACAAACATGATGAGGCCAGAAATCACGTACTGTGGGACGGTATATTTGAAAAACACATTGAAACTCGCAAGTATGCCGACACAAACCATTATTTCAGATGCCAGCAAAATTTGCCTGCATCCAGATCAGCGTTTAATATGAGCAATAAAAGCGAGGAACTGAAAAAGTTAAAAATTCATGGAGGTAAGTCACAATTTCACCATGTCATGGAACATGCCATACCTATCTTCAAACATGTTGCTAATGTAGCTCCCGACGAGAATGTTTACTGGAAGAACTGTAATCCCAAGAGATGCGAGAAAAATTGCAACTGCACTTGTCGACCAACCAAAATAGTAGGTTGTGATAACACTTGACTCGGAGAGTAAAACTTCCATTGCATATTTCAGCATGAAATATATCAGTAGTTGGACCTGAAAAAACCACAAAAATATGAAATATTTATCAACAAATCCAAGAGTGAGTCATAGTCTGTCCCATTGTTGATTAAGTACCTTAACAGAGGGCGTCAATAGTCTGTATGCTGCTCCAATTGAATTGACAGGTGCACGAGACTCTTCTTTCGCCTCCTCGCTCCCCTCGCCATCTTCGTCACCGTCTTCATCTTCATTTTTCTCAGCTGAAGTCAGTAGCAAAGGCTGACTAAGACCATTTTCGAGAGCATCCTGAGTTGTTGCTGGGTCTGTTGTCACAACAGTAAATCACAATGAGTGTTCTGGGAGGAGATTGAAATGAGAATCAGTAAAATCGATTGCTCATCTGCAGCAATTTAGGAAAAAGAGAAGGCAATATGACCATCAATCCCAGAGCGCATAGCAGCTCAGTACCTGAACTGGCTTGTGCTATGGTATTGTTTTCTTCAGACGGAAATACAGGTTCTCTGAATGAGATGCATAACCACACGAGATAAAATAGCCAAGCAATAGCCATTACCCAACCAGGTAACGTGTCTTCATTGAATGTGAGCTTCCAAATCTTGAATTTAGTTTGAAGCAAGCCTGCTAGAGCAGGCCCACAAGCCATCCCCAATGCACTAGCACTAACAAAACCAGCAGACGCCTGCAAACGTGTCTTTAATGGTACACAATCACTGATGTAACGCCTATTGACAGCTCTAGCAGAGCCAAATCTGCAAGATTTATAAAAAGAGAGATTTGAGATTTTCTTCAATCAAAATAAAAAAATCCAGCTGCAAAGTCCTCACATTACATTAGTAGGATTACAAATGCCAGATTTAAAGCAATTTTTTTCTCCTAAAAATGCCAGGATGTGTTGTCACCCACTGCTTAAGAGTAAGCAACAAAATATATTTACACACCATGACCTTGAGCATAATGCAGAGGCTGAAAGGGCCTTTATCAGGTGAAGATAATCCAAATATAAAAAACGCAGTGTAGAATACTTACCCACAAAAGAGTCGACCAAGAAGAAGAATCGCTATGGAATCAAGATCATAGGCACAAGCATACATAAGATTGCCAATGAACAGCACTATGCTGCTAAACACAAGGGGCCTGAAGTACGATCTATTTGACCAGGCACTAAAATATACTGAAGAAAACACCTGTGCAACAGCCATCGCCCCAATCACTACACCACAAACAGTTGCAGCAGCTCCCAGACTGGTGGAGTAGTTGTCAGCTGTGGGGACAACAATATATGTGTTGACCATATACAGGAATGTGTTTGCCAAGTTCAATAGAAGAGACATAAAATGATATCTCTCATCATCAGATTGTCCTTCTTCAACAGGGGCTGGTAGTTCTTCTTGCATAATCAGAGCATGTTGTGCAAGGAAGTTGAGAAAATTTGTTGAGTGGGATAACCTGTCAACTGCTCCTTTAACTGCATCTATTACTGGATCCTACATATGGAAAGAAGAAAAACAAAGCCTCGGTAAATCACTAGCATTTAAGCACATCCCCAGAGGTAAATTACAGTATCAACTCCCACAAGAACAACTCCGGGAAACACTACCTGTAAAGGCAATGCAGGCTGATCATAAATGGATAAGTAGCTTCCATGGCGGTCCTGAAGATCTCCAAGATTGCGTGATATGGCACCCACAACAGCACCAATTCCCTGAGAAATTCAGATTGATTAATATAAGTCAGCCATCATTAAGAGGCAACAACAGAAACAAACAGTTACGATCTCTTAGATTAATTTATTCGAGGAATGTATAGAACAGAAAAATTACCACATGCTTACAAACTTGTTGCAGTTGGGAATAAGGATGGTTGGCCCGTGTTTTAACATAATAATCAGTGAATCTATACCCGAAACGCTTATCAAATTTTTTCAGAATCTTTCGTAGGCCAACTGCATTTATCTCAACAAAGAACAGAAGCTTTAACAGATCTCGTGCTACGCCTCGATATGCCTCGCGCAGTTCAGCAACTTGGGATATCTCAGGTTCCTGCATGAGAGCTTCTTGCTGCTCTCCCAGCTTGGAAAGCCTGCTGGCAAGTAGGCCTTGTTGTTCCAATAAGAAGAGAACAATCTTCTCAATCTGCAATGGAAACTTAGTAGTGAACTCTAAAAGATCACTTCACATATGACATGCACGTTTCTATTATATATAAGCATTCCATCACATCAAGTGGTAATACAACATGAGGACTTGCAAGTAAGTAGTAGCTCCACTGAACTACTTTTCATTGTAACTCTCTGGAGGGCTGCACACCTAAACATAAAAGCATGAAGTTGGAAATACCTGAATATCCAACATCCTTGAGAAGTCTTTCAGAACATGTCTACGATCAATAGCTCCGACTTCAATTTGTTGGGCATACTGTCGCACCCTTTTCTTCATCATCTTGTAGTTAATGTAGTACCTGCAATTTTCAATCATGCAAATGATAGAATAAACATATTCACTTTGAAAACTAATAGAAAAACTAACTTGAAGAGGTCAAATACTTGTTTATGTGCAACAAGTTGTCTGTCTTTCATACTTAATATGAAGCACTTGTCCTCGTACATATTAAACATAGTTGTATTTATGGCTCATGCACGAAACCATCAACCGCAAATATTTTAGCCATAATTTAATCTCTTGAGAGTTCCCAAACTAGCTCAACTTGAACCCAGGTAGCATTAATCGCACATGCACACTGCAGTACTCGATTTTCAACCATTCAACAAAATTTGCATTATAAGCAGTTACTTGTTAAGCATTTGAAATCTAACTACGCTTTCAGGGTGGGCCATAAAGATGCCATTACTCATTTGAACTGCCCTCAATTATTAATGTCTATTCCAAGAATTCTGCAGAATCAGGCTGTCTAACTCTCACTACAAGAGTGGATAGAATAGTTATGATATTCTACAGATGAACTGACACAGAGGAACCAGACTGATGACGGATGTTCCCAAATGAAAATTTAAGGGAAATTCGAGGACATGGTTGCTAATATGACCATTACAGCAGTTGATATTAGTAAAGCTTTGGCACTGAGTAAAGTAAACCACACCCAAACCAAAAGAAACATACCCAGCCCATTCTTGTATTTGCCTCTCCTTCAACTTTTTCCCGAAGGCAACCATCTTATTTAACTGCAAACAAAGATAAGTGAGTCAAGTTGAAGCTCTCCAGGCTGCTACACAATGCAGCTAGCTACCACAGTGCAACAAAATAAACCCCAAGAAAGCAATAAACAGTCACTTAAGAGGATCTCAAACAATAAAAGCATTAATCACAGTACATGAAGAATGAAAATAAATTATTTTTTTTTAAAAAAAAGGAAGAAGAAAAAGAGAGGCAATAACGGACTCCAAAAGTGAGTCAGGATAGCTTATCGTGAATGAGTTGGGCATAATTCAGCATCTCGGATAAAAAAAAACAAAGAGAGAGAAACCAGAGTTCGTCCCTCCTGAATGAAGCTGGTGTTGTGCAGTTGGAGAAAGAAAACAGAGCATGCGACGCAATCACAACAACAGGACAGCAAAAAGAAGTTACCGGAAGTGAAAAAAGGCCGATTTGAGTTCGCGGAATGAAGGCGGAAGGTGATTAGATGACCATCAACAAGAGAAACCGAGAAAATCACAGCGGGTGGGGTGGAGGCTGTGCGATAAATACAAGGGTTTGGTGAAGCTTTTCCGGTAGCGATTGCGATGAGAGGTGGGGAATGGCGGATCGGATCGACCCACAGAGAGAGACAGCGAGGCAGAGAGGGATGCAGAGAAAAAAAATCAGTTTTGGTTGGTTTTGGTTTTCAGGAGAGATTGAAAAGAAAGCGGATCGTTCAAATCCACTACAGGGGCAAAAAGGTAAATAAGATACATATGGAAGGACATGGGATGGGCTTGGCTGTCGCTAAGTAATTGATCAATGATTGAGTTGCATAGAAAGTGCAAATGATAAATATTTACCACATTTATTTTTGGTCAAACGTAAAACTTCTATTTTGATCATTACTTTCTCCAACCTTATCACTTTCATATCCTCCTCTAATCCTACTGTTAATTATCTACTTATTTTAAACTTACCAATTAATTATTTCATTCACGTTTTTCTTGCTTCCTCATTCATTTTCCACTACTTTCATAATTATAAGGGAAAATTAAAAACAAGTGTGGAACTATCTCAGTTTCATAAATCGCGAGCGCAATTATTAATTTTCATAATTTCCAGACTTTTTTTAATTTTGGAATTATTTTGTAAGTAAATCATTTTCAATTAAGTCATAATTTAATTTAATCTAATTACTAACTTATGCCTTAACAAATCTAACATAACTTAAGCAGTTTGTGTTACTCAAAACCCACGGAAGCTTTGATGATGTCTCTCCACGCTGACAACATATATCCTAACTCAACATCCAATGCAGCCTTAATTTGGTCGGTGGTTGTCGATAGGTAAAATGTATTTCTCTTAATGCTTCGATTCGGAGTGGTGAGTTGGTGTCGACGGGAATGTCTGTGAGTGGGGGTCGACGGGTAGTGTTAGAATTTCAAACTAGAGTGAAATTGGAACTATAATTTGCTTAAAATTTGCTATAGAAACAGATTTTCATGAAGAAATAATATTGTTGAAGGATGTGAATGTATATCAGATTTATCTTGATTACTATAGGATTGTTTACGCACTTGACTACGATGAAGACATACAATTTTTAGGAAAAGTGGTTTGCAGCGTTACACATGAGACAAATATTGAGGAAAGATTGCAGTTTGGTGCATCAAAAGTGATGATATGGGTTATTCAGAAGTTGGTATTGATGAAGGAGATCAACAATTTGAGAGGCAAACACGCGAAGATGAATTTGAAGAGGATAACAAACGAGTTCAATCACTGATTCGGACTTCAATTTAGAAGGCGGTGATGAATTAATAGACTTTGATAATCTTGAAATGGGGGATGATGACGATGCTTTGTTCTAAAAGAAGGTTGATGAAGCCACTTCTATTCGTAGAAATTTGGCGAGTGACTTCAATTATATAGGTAATAGTGGAGGGCCTGATTTAGGAAATGAAGGATCAAATGAGTCAGAATCGGATCATCTCTTTGCTAGACATAGTTTCAATGACTCGAGAAAAGAAGAATGTATGGAGCGGTACACGTGTTTCAATGAGAGCCTTATAAGTTTGATTTTGAGCTAGTGAAAGGCATGTAATTCAGAATTTTTAGCTGATGAAGCCACAAAGCCATATTCGAATTACTTCTATGCTTATTTTTGTTGATTCTTTAAAAGATAATTAGTTTTTTAATTTTAAGGGTTGTTAGAGGCATTAAAGGAAGCGACACCTAGATCAGAGCAGGGTTATATGCGCAACACTTGCACTAGAGCAACCACATTTAATACTCATAAAAAGACAATACAAAATTTAAAAGAATTTGACAAAGTTGTGTATGAATATTTGGAATGGTTGGATAAAATGATTTGGTGCATACATATGTTCTCTTACTATCCTCTAAGTGATTTTTTATGTAGTAAAATATATGAACGTTGGAATTAATTCTTAAAGGATGCGCATATAAGGCCTATCATCAGTTATCTTGAGCTTATTTAAAACTTATTAATGAAAAGGTTAATGAACAAGTTCAAAGGAATGTAACAAGTTTGATGGTGTCTCGTGTCCCATAATATGGAAGAAGCTAGAGCAAAACAAGTTTAACTCAATGGAGTGTGATCCATTTACAGGTGATTTTTTGATTTTTCAGATTGAGAGTTCAGAGTGGGGGTCATATGTTGTCAATTAAACCCCTCAATCATGTGGGTCTAAAGTTTGGAACTTGATTGGTATACCATGTATACATGCATTCTACCATCATGCGCATGGGGGGATCCATAGAGCCTATGTTCATGAGTTATAACAAAATCACATTCATGTGAACTTACCAGTACATTATGGAGCTGATTTTGAGAGAAACTGAGCAGCATTTTTTCAATCAGAATCCTTTACTCCCTCCTCACTATAGATGGAAGCTTGGTAGGCTTAGAAGGAAGAGACATCTATAAGTAAATGATCACATAAATCTGCACACCATAGCAGAGTGGGGTAGATAATTAAATATGGTAGGTATAAAAGAGAGAACATCAACAAGTGAAGATGTCAACTTGATGTAGTTGATCCAACTATGGAAATTATTACATAGAAAAACACTAAACGAATGGTACGATACTACCAGAAGCAAAAGGACAAACAAGCGGAAGGTGTAGATGTTTAAGATGAAGCTATTGAGCTAATGAAAAGGGAAGGCCTCGGTGGAGCAATAAAAAAAACTAAAGTCTAATTGTTAATTTTTTTTCAGTTATCAGTTATATTATGTCAGCATATCTAATTTGTAACATGTCCTCCCAGAGTTACCCTACACTAATTTATAGACTAGTTGTAAGTCCAGAGAAGTGATTGCTTCAGTGATGAGAGAAAGTTAAGTTATCTATGAACTTTGTTTATAATGTTTTAACTATAGTGGTTTATCTCGTATGACCTCACTATTTTCTGGTTGTAACAGTTGTTTATATTTTTTATTTAATATGGTTGAGATACAATTTTTTTGTGATGGAAGTGGCTGCTCTTGTAATGATTTTGGTTGAGATACATTTTTTCTATCCAAGATGGTTGAGATATATTTGTATTGTATCTTTTGTTTATGTCATCATTCCATTGTTTATATAATCATTCAAAGGTAGTATGGTTGGCTTGTGAACTGATTTTTTCCCTTATTGGTTTGTGAGCTAGTTTGTAGTGTCACCATTTAATTATTTTCCCTATCATCATTCATTAGTCTGGTTAGGAAGCTTTTGTGAATCGCACTGTTGTTTTCTTGGACAATTGTTTCCAAGAACTATGTTAGGAAGTTTTTGGTTAAAATGAAGATATTGTTATGTAATGATCTGACATAGACACTTACTTATATACTGCTTGCTTATGAAGTTTTTCCTTCATCATTTATTCCATATTTTTTTATCATTTGCTTATAGACTATTACTGAAGTATTAACCGCTTACTTATGTCTCTAATTTATATTTTTAGGATTTCATATATAGGCTTCGGCAGACGAACCACTCAAGGGATGACACTCACATATGACAACATTATCAAAGTCATACCCTACTACCCGCCTCAAACTGCAGCTTTTGTTTCGATTCTCTCTCATGATAGTTGAGGGATGTGAATTTAGCTTGTGAAAAAAAATTGATTATAAAAATAATGTATAGTTTGTGTGAGGGATGTGGAATTGGCAGATGAATTTGGCAATCTTGTACATAAATAGCGACACCCACTCATCCCTCCGAATCGAAGCTTTAAAAGAAGTAAATTTTACCTATCAACAACTATCGATCAAATCAAGGCTTCTTTGGATGTGAAGTTGGGAGGTATATTGTTGGCGATGGAGAGACACCATCGAAGCTTTAATGGTTTTTGAGTAGAGTGGATAGAATAACCTGGGTTACTTGGGTTACGTTAGATTTGTTAAGGAGTAAGTTTTTAGACTAAACTAAATTAGGACTTGATTGAAAATGATTTACTTACAAAATGGCCTTAAAATTTAAGAAGTCTAAGAATTGTGAAAATCAGTAGTTGCGCTCGTGATTTTTGAAACTGTGATAGTTCGCAACCCCTTTTTGTAGTTTTCCCTAATTATAACCATTAACCCTTCCCATTTGCATACATGTTCCTAATGGATCATATTTTACTTAAGTTTTGCTTTTTTATGTTGTCAATAAAATATGTAAGAAATTCATGGTATAATTATTTTGATATTCTCTTTCTGATTTTTATTGCCAAGGAAAATTTTATTTGAATTAAATTTTAGAAATTTGTATAAAAATATATACTCACAAGTTTTTGACGTTATACAAATATGAAATTTTTTTTATATAAAAATAACTTTTATTATGGCCTGCAATTAGGGGTGTACATCGGTCCAACCCGGACCAGACCGAAACCGGAATGGACAGGAACCAGTATCTGAAATTTTTCTGGACCAAAGACCGGACCGGATCCAAATCGGACCGGACTGATTTGGACCGGAATCTGCCACCACGTCATCTCCCTCTTCACCACTGCGTCTGCGTCTGCGTCCAGATCTGTGTCGGTTTGGTCCTGATCTGGGCCAGAAACTCTCATCAGCTCCCGGACCGAAATGGATCTGTACAGCGTCCAACGAGATCCAACTCAAATTGGACGAAGCCCGTGCACGCTCAGGCGAGATCGGGAGGCCAGATCGGGGGCTATCTCGCTCCATCCGCCGAGATCCAATCCAAATCGGACGAAGCCCGTGAACGCTCCAGCGAGATCGGAAGGCCAGATCGGGGGCTATCTCGCTCCATCCGCCTCATTATCATCAACAACTTTGAATCGGTCATGCCGCTCTGGTGGGGGAGGAAGAACACACAGAGCAGCGACAAGCGAGTGAAGAAGGGCGGCCTCGGTGCTGGCGGGAGGTGGGTCGGAGACGCTGATGCCGCCGCGCCCGCCATGTGGGAGTGGATCTGGCGCTTGAGTATTGTGACTGTGACTGGAGTAGGATGGGAGAAGGGTGGGGTGAGAGGAAAGGAAAAACTGAGAGACAGACAAGTGAGAATGTGAGATTGAGAAGAGAGAACCCTGCTACCAGTTTACCACCCACCACCAGCCAACCTAATTCAAAACGATGTAGTACTGCAATTCCGATCCATCCGGGTCAGACCAGAATATTCCGGGTTTCAGACTGGACCGGACTGGAACCCAGATTCTCCATATCTCATTGACCGAAGACCGGACCGGAATCAATCGGTCCGGTCTGGTTCGGTCTTTTCCGGTCCGATTCCGGGTCATTTTCCGGTCCGGACCGGATTTTGTACACCCCTACCTGCAATTCCAACATAGCTTACTTCAGACAATTTGATCACGCAGCATTATCAAATCAAATTCTACAAGTGCGAAGGGGAATTTTGAAAAGACTGAAAATGAAAGATAGTTTAAAATATTTCGATGAAAACAGTCCGATCTACCACGTATTAGTGCTAATTTCCTTTCGAGTCAAGAAAACGATTGGCAGATCCGACTAAGAATTCTGTAAGTCTTTATGACTCACTCTGAAAACTTATGTATTAAATCCGCAGTCCATTAGAAATAGCAGCCAAGCCTGTTGCTGCTCTGAGAGCCGATCCCTTGGCCCTTTAACCTCGACAAGCTTGGCTTTCGCCAGTGTAGTTGCCATGGAACCGCCAGAGTAATAAGTCTGGCATGCCACTGGACCAACTGCGGTAATCTTGGGCCAAATGGCGGCAAAGAGATGCCAAACAGGACCCTCCTACGCATGTAACAACTGCGCGGAGATCAGACAAGGAGTGGCGGTCCCAGTTGACACCTTTACATGATGTTCCCTCATTTGATTGCCATGAGGCTATTAGAATTTCCTCAGCCATACCAGCTTGGATATTCTGCAAATGAGATTCAATTTTGTCTTTTCTTGATATATAAAAGTTATATGTATCAAGATCCAACGGAGCAGTCTGAAAACGAGAATAAAAAACGTTTGGCACGTCAGAGAAAATGATATCCCACATGAGAAGCCCAAAAATGTTAAGCCAAATACCACTCTCAGATTGAACACTCTTCCATTGTCCTCCAGCGCTCGAATAATACTGTAAAGCCAGTTCCTCAACACCACACTGCTCTCCATCATAACCATAAAACCTGCTCTTCGTCCCTGCTTCACAGTTCAAGGGTCTTCCTTGCAAATGGACCTCATTTAACTTCCTTTTGAAAGTCATTTACTTGGAATTTTCCATTGTCTGGGTGGTTTTCCTAGGCATAATATCCTTCTTTGAAGTGCCAATCTTGAACCAGCACGAATCCATGGATCTAGTAATCCATTCTCAGCAACTGTAAGGCTTTCAGTAGGACGGCCAATATGCTCCAAAGCAATTGATAATCTGAGAGTCCAGTATCCTCTTCTACTATCACATGTGAAGACACTCAACAGCCTTCTGAGTAAGGTTATCGCATCTATATATCTATGCTCTTTCTCAAGAAAAGAGATGCCAAGTAAAAACCACTTTAGAGTAGACCCATGATGCTGAAAACAGTGAAAGAAAAGTTGTTTCGGATTGAATAGCATGTTTTGACAAGCATGAGATCCCTAACTCTGACATCTTTATGAATTGTGCCACAGTTACAGAGTCATTTTCTTCGATGGACTGATCCATGATTTGTGCCACTTTTACTGCCTCTTCAAAAGATAGCATGTCGCTCCGATTACGAAATATTTTATCCGTTGTAATGCAATTGTATGCTGGATATTTGATAATTTGCAAATCAGCGAACAAAAAAGCTGATAAATCTTGCTCTCCATTTAGGAAGAAAAGCCTCTGAGCACGCCAGAAAAGGGATTCAGCAGTTTCAGAAATTGTTACGAACACACCAAACTTTTTGATTAGCACAGCGGGCAGACATGGACACTGTCCTCCTTCATACGATGAGACAAGTGATGTGATGATGTCTTGCTTTCTGGAACTACGATTCTTTCGCTTATCAAGTATGTTTTGTACAAAACGCAGGTCAGGGATTGCAAGTACGTTCAGAATTCTCTTCAGGTCATCAAGCAGTACTTCAGCAGAGGCCAACCTGAAGTAACCTCTTTCAGATAGTTCCTTAGTAGCTTCTTCTACATTCAGTATCTCAACATAGGAGATCGTACTCAGCCTGAACCAAGGCCCTTTACGCATATATAAACTAACAAAGAGCCTCTGACAGTCATTTGATAATGATAAGAAAGACTCCAAGAAGCTCAATTCATCAACAGTGAACAGGTGTATATTATCCTGTAGCACCTCTTTAATCAAAAGGCATAAGTTTTCCTGATATTTTGTCTTTCCGGAAGTCGGATTAGTCTTTGCTGATTCGACCACATGAACCACATCTGCCCATAACGATCTGAAGACTTCACTGTCAATCATGTTAGAAGATGCCAGACTCAAACAACTTATCCTGATAGGGACAGTGCCAAATATATGCTCTGGCGTTGACGTTACACATCCCTCAAAGCTCATAGAGAACTTCTCAATTAAAGGAGAAAGGTATTTGGACAGGTCTCGAGAAATATACCCAAAGACCTTACCGCACCCTGGATCTGCTGAAAGCACCTTTATAGCATTGCAATCTTTGATGTTGTCAGGATCCCTGACAAGAATGATGCTTGTTCCTAACAATAACTCCTTTTCAATACTAAATCTCCGACCAACAATAAGGGTTTCAAGGATTAACTGGTTTGGTTCTTGAGAGGTTGAAATGATACTTCTTGGTGGTATCTTAACTTGATAAAAGGCATCAACCTTTTCATCACACAAGTTACCAGCACCTTGGTCTTCAAATGTGGCATGAACACATAAGTTCTCAGATTTCCGGCGATCACTATCCTTCATGAAGCTCAAAGCGGTAGGACCCATTTGATTCACAAAGCCCAACGTATTGTTAGATGAGCTACTACTCTCAAATTTGGCTTTTGGGACTTGCGCTTCTTTCCTTTAGCTAGGCAAAAATCGAGGTGAGCATTGATGGCTTGATCACCGCCGCGCACTGCAGTCCTACAAACAGGGCAATGAACCAAATCCGAAGCAGAAAGGGAAGTTGAGGCGACGTCCTCTTCTTCATCCCCAAGCGCGGAGAGGATGACGCTAAGGTCGCCGCTTAGTCTGCGTCTTTTACCGATTAGCCTAACCAAGCTTTCTCTTCCTTTCAACATCGCCCCAACACACTCCATTTTCACTCGCCCACCAATTATGAAACTCAAATAAAACATATTTAACAATTTTTTTAGTGACGTAGACATTGATATCTATAACAACAAATGCAACTCAATTTACATTATTCGAAATAATTATCTACATCACTTTCCTAGCCATTAAAAATTAAAAGAGCGACTTAAAAAAGCTCCTTCAAATCTTGTTGGACTTCTTTTGTTCTGGATTGTCTATATTCTATATTTCCAGATACATCACCAACTTGATAGGTGGGACTAAGGAGTGTTCATCAGTCCAAATCCGAATTGGAATTGAAATTCCTAAAAATTATGGATCAAAAACAGACCGAATTCCTAGAATCTAGACCGAACCGGACCGGTTTGGATTGATTTTATAAAATACATTTCAAAATTCAACACAAAGTGAAAAACCGGTCCATTCCGGTCCAGACTAGAATTTTTTATTAAAAATTTTAACTATAAACTTATAGTTTTATAAAAAATTACAAATTCAGTCCATTTCGGTCCAGACCGGATTTCTTAGGTTTCGACCGCACCGGAAAACCAAATTTTTTTTAAGTGTGGACCGAAGACCAGATCGATTGTTGTCTAGAATTCTAGTCTGAACCAAAATCAAAACATCCCTAACTAAGATGGCTACGAGAAATCAGAACTAGATGTGAGCTTCACATTTTCATGGCTCTTGAGCAGCTCATAACTTGAATGTGAATTGAAAATTGAGAATATATGTTTAGATTTATAGATATAATGTATGGTTAAAAATATCACGAGACTCAAATTAAATATGCATACCTCACATATAAAAAAAATATTCTAAAAAAAAAAGCTGATGGTGAGCAAATGAAATGACCAAGTTCTCTCTAGTTAAAATTAGAGATCTTCCTATTCGACTTCAATACTACAACAAACATTAATAATTGTCTAATGAATGCTCTATTGACTGTTGTGTGCATAATAATGGTTATTTCATACTATTGAAGTTCTTATAGGATAAAGTTCTTATATTAATGAGATGCGAGGTTTCAACTTTTAGCACTCCGCAAGATCTTATGAATAGGCGGGCATTGTCAGCCATATCATTGATTATTAGCAATACCTTATCAGGATATTTAGTTTGTATGATCCCACCAGCTGTTGCATTTAACATCTTTCTCTCTTATGCTCGCATACCCCATGGTTTTGGCACTAAATGATTAGTTTCTAAAATGCACAAAATATTCATAGGTTGTCTCATCTGGCTGTTATTTTATTCCATATATCTTCTTACGGATTTGAGATGCTTTGGTTGTAGTAAAGTATCTGGTGAGAAACGCATCCTACATCTAGCTCTAAGTAGTGATTGTGCCTTCGAGTGAATACATAAGCCACTCTTTAGCATAATCTACTAAGGACAACGAGAATGCCATTAACTTATATTTGTCGAGGTCAGTCCCTAATGGTTTTATTGGTGCAGACCATATTGAATTCTTTAAGATGACGCTAGTCCCCTGATGTCCCTCGAAATTCAGGGAGTTGGTGGATGACACCGCCTCTACTCTCAATGTCTCCATCATCTGCGGTGTATATGCATAGCGGCTGATCATGGAAGATTAGAGCAGTCAACTCCCTTAATGTCTTCCTTTGTGATTGTTGTGGTTGTGAAGTTGCGTTTTGTTGCTTCTCTTGCTGCTCGATTCCTTTAACAAATTAATATTGTGGGATCCTCTTAAGATGGAAATAGTTCATCCTAAAAGAGAGGATCCATTGACAAATTAGAAACTTGTCTTGAAGGTTAGTGTAATCGAACAAGCACTTCTAACAAATCTGAGGAAAAATTCAGATTAGTCTCATGCGCTTAGTTACTTGGCCACGCGCGCGAGAGACACTAATTAGAAACTCTAAAGAGATAATCTACGTGCTCGATTACCTAGCCTCGCGCGTGGTTTTGCTCTGACACAAAAATGCATAGTTGAAAACTAAACAAATTTGATAGACTATTAACGTTACAGCACTGCCTTACTCCCCGATAATGGCACCAATTTGATAATTGCCTGTCGTTGGACCGCGTTTATGAAAATAAATTTATAAGTACTTGGCTCACTAGAAAGCAATAAGAAGGGTCAAACCACATGGATCAAGTTCTTGAGACGTCATTAGTTTGACAATTGACAAAGAAAAAAAATATCAAAATTGGGGGTTTTCATATTCTAAAGAAATAATGAAGGTTACTCAACTTGCACATAAAGTAGAAAGATCAGTAGGATAAATATGTAGTTCAAGTGACTTGACTTGTGATATTGTTGATTATTGATGTTAATGATGAAAATTTATATTTTTGAGTTAAATTCAGCAAACATATATGCACTTATCATCCGTAATCATTTAACTAGACATACATAATTGTTCCTACACTATATTCATCATACCCTTTAGCTAATGATATGAATTCTATATGTCTAACATGCCTTGATTAGGTTGCCAGCCTAGCAAGAGACATACGTAATTGCTGTTGTGGTGGGGAATCCAATCTAGATTATTTAGCTCATGCAAACCTAGAGTAAGTTTACCTAATTTCTACTCGTTTAATTGGTATACGTCCAAAGCCTCACAACTAAATCAGAGATAAGAACTCATGTAACAACGTAATTCATTTATTGAAGTTGTTATGCAATAAAACAATCATTCAGATTAAACACGGTAAACATGCCATCATAACTACAATTTATTAAGCTCAAATATCTCATAACAATGGTTCATAAGTCACAACACCTTTACTACATAAGATAATTAGACACTAAGGGTCATAGAGATAGACAAAACCAAATAAGTAGGAACAATCCTTATAAATTGACTCTGAACTACTCTAGGATGAACTCTCTTGTTGCCTTTCACTGCTCCTATGAACATTGTAGTGTCAAAGATTAACGCACTAAGGTTAGTTGAATGCACTCCACACCACTTCTCTCTGGCACACTTAAGCATGCATTTAAGTTATATTAAAACTCTCTTTATATAGGCGTGAAGTAGCTTAGACTTTAAGCAACAAATTTTAGCAGATCTTCTATAATTATCTTCGGAAAATTGGACTTATCGGGGCATGAAATCAGAATCGGACTAGGAAGTCGAGTTCGGAAACAAATCTTCCCACCTAGTTTATCACCTCTTATGGGAGAAATCCGCTGAAACTCAGGTTCTGACTCCTTATAGAAAGTTATAGATAATCTTATGAGAAACTCTGTCTTATAGACAAGCAAATATGACATTTACCTAGAGCCATTCTCAACTAAATATCATCAGATACTGCAGATGAAGATTATATTTTTAACTCCAACAACCCAATCAGTGTCTCTCCGACCCGATATTATAAATAAATATCAATTGCAATCCAAAAGACATTGAACATTCAAGAGATAAAAAATGTGCGCTTAAAAAAATCTTTCAATCTTTTAATTTTTTTATTTATAATTTGAATTGTTACTCATCACGACTTAGTTTACAGTCATGAGCAAGAGTAGTAGTTATGGATCCCAAACTGTAAGCATATGCTAAAAATTTAATGGAAGTTATCTGTGTACATTCTTGATTACAAATATTCATGTCAAGAGCTTCTTTGATTATCTTATTAGTTTAGCTTATCTTGTCTTAGAATGTGACATGTTACGTAATTAAGTAAATTGATTATGTGTTATAGAAGAATAATAACTTAGGTTACATTTTACTTCCATCAGGATTCCTCCAATCAACAAAGACCTAAATTAGAGTTAAGTGGAGTGTTTTATATAGTTTGTTTATAGTCATCATATCCTGCTTCGGTCAAGGATTGTCTAAAAATATTGAATAGGGAACACTCTGAAGTCAAAATCATAACGAATAAATAAATAAATCATTCTTATAGTTGCAATATGACTGCTGCTTTGATTAATAATAATTTATATCCTTTGAAAGAATAAATGAGTGTGTGTATCCAATTTGGGTGAAATATTAATTCCAAATGTCTTCTCATATCGATCTACAACTTTATTCTTGCATGCTTTAGTCTTATATCTTGAGCAGGACAAAGTAATAAGTTTAAAAATATTAACTCTTAAATAAGCCAACACTCATTGAGATTCGACCTATTATTTACAGGTTAATTTATTTAACCATGGGACAAGAATCCGGTGCTGCGCAGCACTTTGCTGCGAGCACAAAACGACGTCGTTTTGTGCTACAAACGACGCCGTAAACGATTGAACCCCTAGAACTAAAATTGTAATGCTCTAATAAAGGATTAAAAATACAATGACGTTAACGGGTTGTATGAAAAAAAATAAAAATAGTGTAAAAAAGTCCGAACTCTTTTCACAGAGATTTAATGAAACTTACCTTACATCAAAGCAGTAAAATCCCACCAAAGTTACTTAATGTTTTTTTTGCAAAAGGGATGCTTGCATTGAAGAAGAGGATGAGTACAAACAGATTGAAAAGGAATAACGAACTACAAAGAAAGAACAGACGAGCACATCTAGGCTAAGTTACTTAATGTTGTACCAAATAGGCTCTACATAATCGTGTTAGCATATCTCAAAATTAATCATTCTGAAGAAAAAAATACTACACCAGAAAGTAATAACTAAAAAAATCCATACCATATTTTTGGGACTCACTGAGAAATGATATTACATTACAAGGCCAGTATGCATATATTACAATTAATCACACCCGTCGATATAACTTCCAATCAAAAAGAAAAGTTCCATCAGATCTGAATTCCATAAACAAAGTAAAGACAGCAAATGAGCCAAAGCATAAACTCTCGCACTACATAAGTTGAGTCAACCCATCACATTGGACTTCAGTTTTACGCCATCGCCCTCGGAAGTTCAAAGAAGTTCTCCGGCAATTTCAACTACATCAGGAGTACTCGGGGTATCAGTCAATCAGACAACTCCACATATACTCAGCAAACTAGAGAAGATCTAAGAGATTCAGCGCCGGGTACATTTGTGCATGAAGCCCAACGGATCATTGACTCAACTACTATGACATTGAGCTGATCAAGCTCACCCAGTCCAATCGTGTGATTCCTTCTTTTATGAATGCCCATTGATCTATAACCACTAATTCCTGCTCTTCGAAATTCAGGTTTGTTCTCAATTACCCCTGATTCTTTTGTTGTTGAAGCCAAAAGACTTGGAGAGTTTACATGCTTCCCCAAGCTTGTTTCTGCATTACCAAAGGCATAATTAAATCAAATCCGATCTTAAACACAAAGTGTTACTGTACGTATAGAGGGTAGCCGCTGAATCTGCAGCACATGTTACCTAAAGAAAATCGGTAGTTGTTCTTTTATACTTTTAAGTTTGACAGTATCAGGCTATTCAGAAGGCATGAATCAATTCCAAATAAGAAGATAGAACAAAATTATGTTGCAGAATCTTTAATCTAACTAGATAAAATACATAAATAACACCCATTATTACAAAGTACTATTATGCTAGTGTTAATATATAAGCATTTACTTCTCCACTTTAACCAAAGGTTTGCAATATGAGTTCCCTCTTTCAAGTAACAAGCACATTTCTCAAAAAGGCGTAGCATTTGTAGTATAAAACTTAGTATAATAATAAGCTTACCAACCAAAAGGTATCTTATCAAGTTATATTTGCCTTTGTGCAGGTATTAAAAGGGTGGGGTGTTATTTATACTTGTTAGGATGTTTGGTTCAATTTTAGGAAGAGGTAAATTACCCATATTGGTAAATAGTCATATAAAACATTCTTCACAAAGTCAAACACTGAATTCCAGTTTAAAATAATGAACAATTTATTTTACCAAAATCAAGTGTACCATGAATGATATAAAACTTAGCATAATAACCAGCTTACCAGCCAAAAGGGATCTCATCAAGTTATATCTCCCGCTGTGGAGGTATTAAAAGGGTGCGGTATTATTTATACTTGTTAGGAGGTTTGGTTCAATTTTAGAAATAGGTAAACTACCCATATTGGTAAATACTCATATGAAACAATCTTCACATAGTCAAACTTCAGTTTAAAATAATGAAAAGTATATTTTGCAAAAATCAAGTTTATCATAAACGATAATATTAAGAAGCTAAACATACTTTAAACTAAAACAAGACTGATAGCATATTTAAAAACTAAAATGAATTTCAAGAATATTTAATTCATGAGTGCTACTAAAAAGTGGCAATACCTCCACATTCTGGATCCGGACTTGGTAGACTAATCTGATATCCCATTATGTTGTCCAGTTCGTCAGTTTCAGAACAAGGATTAAAGAAAGTAAAGCTCGGAAATGAGGGAACTGGGGTTGAAAACTCAACGTTGATTTCACAACAACTACTGAATGAGAAACCTCCAACATCTGGGCTCGGCATGTTGCTTTCAACCAAGAAAGAAGCAAAAGATGATCTGCAAGCATCATCAAAAGTGGGTGATCCACAGTGGAAACTGTAATCTTGATCCCTGGCTATATATGATGAAAATGACTGGTTCCCCACATCCAAAAACGTGCAACCATAAACATTGTCCTCACATAAGCTGGCACCATCCTGTTCATCTGCCTTCATCCAAGAATGATCTACAAGGAGAAGGACCTTTTAGTATCACCCTGATAAGCAGAAACATCATAACCCTGTCCCACTTCTACAAAATACAACTTGGTCCACTAATTTGCCTCTCACTAGTTGTTACATTTATAATTTAGGCAAGATTTACGGAGCATCATCAGAATAAGGTGAATTATCCTATGCGCTACTATGAGATTTTGAGCATATTCATTCTGTTGAATTGATAATATTGTGGGGAGCATTAACTCAACAAGCATACCTAGAACTTGTGCAGCAGTCAATCTTTTAGAAGGATCTAGAAGGAGCATTTTACATATTAAATCCTTGGCCGATGAAGATACAAAATTCCAAATATTTGAAGAAAATCGTAAATCAGCAGCCTTCACAGCGTCAAAGATCATTGATTTAGTCTTTCCCCAAAATGGAGGCATTCCACTGAGAAGAATGTACAGTATAACCCCGGCACTCCATACATCAGCTGCCTGATTATAGCCACCAGCAAGTACTTCAGGAGCAATATAAAAGGGGCTGCCAACAGTCCCATACAGTTTCTGCCCTGATAACAAAAGGTACTACAATCAATATTAAACATCAAAAAAGGCTTCACAATTCCAAGCTATAACTGGGCACATACGACCTTTGGAACAAGGGCTCACCGGGGTAAATATATGTTGCCAAACCAAAATCTGCTAGTTTAATGGAAGAGGATGATGTTGAGGCCAGCAGAATGTTTTCCGGCTTCAAATCTCTGTGAACTATGCCCTTATCATGACAAAATAAAATAACTTCCATTAGATGCCTAAAAAGAACACGAGCCTCGGACTCAGAGAATCTCCCATTTTCCTCAAGTCTGTGGAAGAGCTCGCCACCTACACAGAGTTCCATCACGAGATGCACATAATCCTCCTCTTCGTAAACTGCCTTTATATCAACCACATTTGGATGCCCGGACAACTTGGTCATTATTTCGATTTCATGCTTCACACTGTGCAAATCATCTCCCGTGACAAGTCTCTCTTTCGCAATGGACTTACAAGCCAAAACTTCACCAGTCAACTTATCAGAGCACACTCTTATAATACCAAACCTTCCCCACCCTAATTGCTCCTTAAGAACATATCGGTCGTAAAAATTTGATACCTTGTCTGTATCCAATATTGTTTTTCTAAGGCCTGGCGCTCTATAACAGTAACATGTTTGACCACCAGGCTCATTGACATTAGCCGTGTCCATACCCAGTAAAAAATAAAAGTTAAAAGAGTAAATGATTAAACAACTGCCTGCCTGTATACAATGTTTAGCAGCTTGGAGATCTATCAGAGCTGCACCCTCTTTCGACAACTTTACACAATTTCAAAAAGCAGAGGGACTAAAATATATATAATTTAACTGCCAACTGAGCTTTTGAAATTCAAGGTTCAGTCCTAAAGTTTTAAGAGACCACAGTCTTGTGGATGCACAAACTTAGCCTTCTTGATCTGATGGTGCAAGATGCATAGATCAGGGAATCCAACAAGTAGAGTTCTTTGAAGGTCCAATCAGCTATTCCCTATAATCCAGAACACAACATCCAAGGAACAAAAAATCAAGCTTAATTCTTAAACTTCCTCACCCTATAATTCAGCTCCACTAAAAGCAAACCAAGTCAAAATTCACAACAACAACAAAACAAACAAACACTATAAAATACATCATCTAAGCAGATCTAGAAAATACCAACTAGGTTTGACCAGTAACAAGTGTTTCACAGAAAGAGCAAAAGAAGAGCTGTTCACTCACGAACACACAAACAAATCAATGAAAGCAGCTGATTCACCCCGTAAACTAGATCAATTAGCAAAACCCTAAAGCCGAAACTTGGAGTTGAAACCGCGGAAGTATAAGTGAGCTGGAAATTCAAAACCAGGAGACAAATGGAGTCCAAAGAGAAGTAAAATTGAGGCAATCAAAGCTAAAGTAAAACCAAAAGGAAAAGGCGGTGGAGATTGTGACCTGGTAGGAAGGAGAACAGCAGCAGAAGACGAACGAGTCCCGTTGGCGTCGAAAATCCAAAAGCTTATTATAACTAAGTTTAGTTGGGGGATATCAACTTCTCTGCATAATTCAACCAAAACCCGCAAACCTGTCTTTTCCAATAAAATACTGCTGCTCTAATTAATTACCATATATGCCCTCCCTACTCTTTAGGATGTGTTTGGTTTAGTGAAAATTAGGTAAAAATAAAATTTTTAGAAAAAGGTAGAGTGATTTTTTGTTTGATTTAGGAAAATTTGTGAGAAAAAAAATTATATGAAAAATTAAAAAGAGAAGTTGAAGTAAACTAAAATAAATTTTTCTTTAAAATTTTCATTTCAAATCAAATAAATTAAAATTCATGATGAATTCATTTTCCATCAAATTTTCTTTTCTATACAATTTTTCCAAAATTATACACAACCTTCTTAATTTTTATCAACATTTTCACAAATTCTTCACATGCCCGCAACAAGTGTTATGTCTTCAATTATCATTTTTTCGTGATATACATGTACAATGTCTTTTCTCTATGTTTGTATTGAAGCGCCACGTGTCTCTACTATTGTGGGTGCATTTCAAAGTTGTGTTAGAAACTTAATTCTCAAATACAAGATTTTTTATGTTAATTATCAAGAATAAAAAAAATAAATGAAATACCTGAATCCATGATGGTTGCGGAAAGTCTTCCCCAAGCAAGAACAATAGGTGTGTGGCTTTCCTTAACCAAATAATCATATTCACTATCAGACCTTAGTCTCTCTTCCTGATGGGGAGAAGAAGTGCACATATTGCTTATTTGGTGTGTTAGAGTTCCCATAATCCCCTTAATTAGACAATATTTATATCTACTCATTATTTTCCATATTTTGTAGGAATCATAATCATACATATTGATCATAGAATATCAACTCATTAAATTAATAATATAATTAAAAATTCATAATAATAACCCAATATGGAATAGGAAATCAAATTTTCTAACAATCTCCCACTTGGGTTATACATTATTCAATTATATCATAAAATATTTAGGCCGCGCTTCTATATGCTATTTATTCTTTGATTTTCCTTAAAACAATTTGATCCATCTAATATATAGATAATGAAATTACTGCGATTTTCATCACTTCAATTTTTGACAATCACCATAATCCAATATACTAAACGAAGAGATCAAATATGGATAAGTAGCATGGAAATTTCGTAAGCGTGATCTCAACAATGAAAAAATTTCCAACTAATCCTTCAATATTCTTTAGTGAAATCATTCCAAAAGTTTTAAGACACAATTTGAAATTGTATAATACAGAGCACAGACATTTGAACCATCAATTTTATTATGCAGAAACATAATAAGCAATAGAACAAAACATAGAACAAAAACACTCCAATTAAACCAAGGTATCATCCAGAATAACACCCATATTTATAGTGTGCTCATGGAAAACCTTAGGTATCAATCCCTTGGTTAGTGGAGCAGCTAGCATAAACTTTGTTCCTATATGTTCTATTGAAATTTGTCTATTCTTAACTCTTTCTTTAACAACTAGGAAACTTAATATCAATAAAGTTTGACTTTGTCGAGCGTCTATTGTTATTGGAATACAAGACTGCCAAATTATTGTCAAAGTAAATCTTAGGGGTCTATCAGTTCCATTTACAATTCGTAATCCCGTAACAAAATTCTTAGCCATAGACCATGGTTGGATGTCTCATAATAGCCTACAAACTTTGCCTCCATAGTTGAAGAAGCCATAAGAGTCTGTTTTACAGACTTCCACGATCTGGCTCCTCCAGCTAATATGTAGACATAACCTGATGTTGAGCGCATGCTATCTTGACATCCCTCAAAATCAGAGTCAGTGTACGAGTGATTTCCAAATCTTCTGATCTTTGATAAATGAGCATGTAATTTTTCGTTCTCTTTAAATAACACAGCACGCGTTTGGCTGCTGTTCAATATTTTTATCTTGGATTACTCAAATATCTATCCAATACTCCCACAATGAATGTTATATTGGGACGAGTACAAACTTGTGCAACATTAGACTCCTTATAACAGATGCATAAGGAATCTTCTGCATTTTCTTTTTTTTTCAAGATCATTATTGGGGCATTATTTTAGACTAAACTTGTCTCCTTTTAGCTAAAGATGTATCTCCTGGCTTACTGTCTTTCATGTCGAATCTACTTAAACTTTATCGATATAGCTTTTTTCTGACAATCCAAGAATACCTCAATAGCGATATTTAAGTATTTGAATTCCTAATACAAAAGATGCATCACCAAGATCTTTCATTTCAAAATTCTTCATCAAAATTTCTTAGTTTCATGCAACAATCAGATAACTACTAGCAAGTAGAATGTCATCGACATATAACACTAGAAAAATTTATTTACTCCCCCTAAACTTTTGGTACACACAAGCATCAACTACATTTGCCTCGAAACCATATGAGATAATGACTTGATGAAACTTTTGATACCAATTACGAGAAGCTTGCTTGAGTCCATAGATGGATTTCTTGAGCTTGCAAACCATAGATTTTGGATCACCTGACACAAAATTTTGTGGCTGCATCATATAAATCGTCTCATAAATGTCTTCATTGAGAAACGCAGTCTTGACATCCATTGGATGTAGTTCCATGTCAAAATGCACGACCAATGCCATAATTGTTCTAAATGAATCTTTCGAAGAGATGGGAGAGAAAGTTTCTTTATAGCTAATATCTTTCTTTTGAGTGAACCCTTCAGCGACTAGACGTGCCTTATATCTCTCAATATTGCCATTAGAATCCCTCTTGGTTTTAAATATTCATTTGCAACCAATGGGCTTCAAACCTTTAGGTAATTCAATGAGATCCCAAACGTTATTGTCAATCATAGACTTCATCTCTTCATTCATGGCATGTCTCCATTTATGAGAGTTAGAACTATGCATGGCTTGATAGAAGTTGATCAGATCTTCCTCTATTAAACCAGTGCCATCCTCATGTTCATGCAGAAATACAACATAATCATTTGAAATTGCATGGATCTTTTTAATGGTAATTCTTGAGGTTGTTGAGTTTGATCTTTAGATGGTGCATGAGGAAGAACTTTATTGTTATTTGGATGTACAACAATGTCAGAGATAGGAGCCTGAACATCATTATTGATTTCTGCAGTTGTGTCACGAACAACAATAGGTACAATGACCTATTCATTGTTAATAACACACTCTTCCCCAAAACCGACATTTCTTAAATTTTCTTCCCTCCCAAACTCAGCATTCTCAAGAAATCTCGTATTTCCCATATCAAAAATAAATCTTGATGTGAGATCATAAAATTTGTAGCCTTTAGAGCGTTCAGCGTACCCGACAAAATAACAGCTAACCGTTCTTGAGTCCAATTTTCTCTCATGAGGCTTATAAAGTCGCGCTTTAGCTGGACAACCCCAATTGTGCAAGTGCCTAATGCTAGGTTTCTTGCTTGTCCACGGCTCATAAGGAGTTTTGGAAACTGCCTTACTTGGTACTCTATAAAGGATATAAACTGCGGTCTTTAAGGCTTCTCCCCAAAGTGATTCAGGTAAGGAAGAATGAGCAATCATACTAACTATATCTTTAAGAGTTCAGTTTCTTAGTTTATTAACACCATTCAAGTTGGGCTTGCCCGACATAGTGCATTGCGGAACGATTCCACACTCATTAAGGAAAAGAGCGAATGGCCCTGGACGTTGTTCTTCTGATCCATCATATCTACCATAGTACTCACCGCCACGATTAGATTTGACAGCCTTAATTTTCTTTCCAAGTTGAAGTTTAACTTCAACTTTGAAAAATTTGAAAACGTCAAGGGATTGAGACTTCTCATGTATCAAATATAAGCACTCGTATCTAGAGTAATCATCTATGAATATAATAAAAAATCATTGTCTATTCCAAGTAGTTGTAGGGAATGAACCATAAATATCAGTATGTATTAGTTCTAAGACGTTTGAAGCTCTTTCGGCACCTAATATTCTGTTTTTTTGTTTGTTTCCCCTTGATACACTTAACACAAACTTGAAAGTCTGTTCGATCTAAGGGATTAAGAATTCAACACAAGTCTTTGAATTCTATGTATGAAGATATGACCTAAACGCTTGTGCCAAAAGGCGGCAGAATCCTCATTTAATTTTCGCTTTGTACCACGTGAACTTATTTGCAGGATTTCATTATAAGAACTTATAACATCAAGCACATATAGATTATCATTTAAACACCAGATCCAATAAGATTTGAATTTTAATAAAGACTAACTTTCTTATTTCCAAATGAATAAGAAAAGCTAAATTCGTTGAAAAGGTGGTGCAACAAAAGTCTCAAATAAATCCAAATAAACTATAGTCCTTATCATTAATCTAAAAGTTCCAACAACCTCCACTGCAACTTTGTTGGCATCGCCCACAAAGATGGATCTTTCAGCATCACGTGACGATCGTCTACACAGGCAACCCTGCATAGACATACTTATATGAGTAGTAGCACTAAAATCTTCCCACCAAGTATCCTTTCTTTACACGCCAAGCAGCATATTTGGGACACTCTCTCTTCATGTGTCCCGACTTCTTGCAAAAATGGCAAATGAATGCACCATTTTGAACCTTTGGTTTCTTTTGTTGAGAAGTTCCCTCCACGGTATCCTTGACTCTTCTTTTCTTCTGAGTTTCTGAGATCGAAGCCAAGTGAGCACTTTCAGTCTTATCTCGCTGTTGTCTCTCTTCCTCTTGCACGCTGTAAGATATAAGCTCATTTAAGGACCATTTATTCTTTTGAGTGTTATAGCTCACCTTAAATTGACCAAAGTGGCAGAGAAATCAAAACCAAGTGCATGAGCAAGTCCTCAAACAGCTCTAACTTAAGTGACTTGAGTTTTGATGCAAGTTTAGACATCTCCATGATGTGCTCCCTTATATTTCCTTTGCCACGATACTTCATAGAACGTGTTTATCCAAAAGGTTACTCACTTCTGACTTCATTCTTGGCATGCTCGTAGGACTCTTGGTGAAGTTTTTCTCTTTGAAGTACTTGTTGATATTGTTATTCTAGCTCGTGGTGCTTGTTTTAGCCGGTATAACGCCTTCTTCAACTTGAATGTTTTATCTTTTTGTCCCTTTACCTCGAAGCCCGGTGGTTGTTCGATGTAGACTCCTTCTTCTAGAAATCTATTTAAGAAAGCGATTTTTACATCCATTTGATAGATCTTCTAAGCATTTTGGGCCGCTAATGAAATTAAAAGTCTAATGGTTTTGAGACGAGTGACAGGTGCAAATACCTCATCATAGTCGATGCCTTGTCTTTGATTGTAGCCTTTCACCACCAATCTTACTTTGTTGCGCTCCACTTCTCCTTTTACATTTCTTTTTATTTTGTAGACCCATTTAACTCTAATTGCCTTTTTCCCAAGAGGAAGTGGAACAAGCTCCTAAGTATCATTCTTTGTATATCCCCTTCATTTCCTCCTCGAGAGCTTCTCTTCACTTCTTACTTCCAACCGCTTCTTGATAGTTTAATGGTCTACAATCTCCAAGAAGATAGAAGAGTGTAATATAATCTTGGTTTTCAGTTACCGCACAAAGTTCTTTCTCTCCGCTACTCAATTTTGTTGAGGGGATTGTAGCACCGATATGTCGAATTCCATGATCTTCATAAATTTGTGGAAATCGTTGGATGTGAACTTACATCCATTTTCCAGTCACAATATTTGATTATAAGGCCGCATTCTTTCTGTGCTAAAGCTTTAAACTTCTTGAACATGGTGAATGTTTCTGATTTCTCTTTCAGAAAGTATACCCATTTTTTCCTCAAATAATCATCTATGAATAAGAGAAAGTAGTTACTCTTACCAGAAGAACTTGGTTTGATGGGTCCACAAACATCACTGCGGATGAGCTCCAATGGCTTTGTGGCTCTTGAACTTAACTACTTTGAAAGCTTCTCCGAAATTAATTTCTAAATAGGCACCCCTCACGCAGTTGGTCGAGGTTTTTGATGTGTGGAAGATCTCTCACCATCTCCTTCTTCGACAAGAGTTCAAGGATTCCAAAGTTGAGATGTCCAAACCATAGATGACATAGCCAAGATGACTCTCCATAGCAAGTTTTGAGACACTTTGCCACATCGGTTTGTATGTTAAGTAAGAACATCCTATTTTTTTGACATAAGGACCTTCACAATTAGGTTACTTCCACTATCTCTTAGGAAGAGGTTATTCTCTTTTAAGTGGATGTCATACCCTTTCTCTAATATTTGACCTATGCTAAGAATGTTGGTTTTCATGTCGAGAATATATTAGACATTTGAGATGAATTGATGATTACCATTCTTTAAGCATATAAGAATCTTACCTCTTCCTTTGACCAAAATCTTGGATTCATCTCCAAATGATACACACCCAACAGTGACAACATCCATCTCCACAACTAGTCTCTTATCCCCACACAAACGGTTGCTTGCCCCACTGTCAAGGTACCACTTTATTGCTTTGCTCTTCATCTTTGTCATTGTGGGCTAGCAATAAGGTTTCTTCTCCTTCATTTTTACTTTCTAAAAAATTGACCCTTTTAAGTTTACATTCCGATGCATAAGGACCAAACTTTGACAATTATGGTATTGGATGTTATATTTGTCATACCTTGACCATGAGTTTTCTCGACGTCGGCTATTATTGAAGCCACCTCTTCGATCTCCACCGTTAAAACCCCTTCTTTCATTGTTATTGTGGTCGAAGACACATATTCCTTCGGCTCGATATCCATGTCCATGTCCTTGGCCACGTCCTCATCCTCTTTGACCTCTTCCACGACTTGACTTTTCCTTCTCCAAGTTAAGCTATAGTAATTTCTCTGAAGCCTCCCTCTTGTTTTGAAGATGAATTTTTCTTGCTTGTTCGGACCCCTTGTTGCAGACTTGAAGTTTCTCTCATGCTTCTTTCGCCATCTTCACGTTTGATATCTTCTCAAAGCTTTCTTCATGCACCCCTTCGAATATAAGAAAGAGAGCTTTCTTATCCCTCCTTTTTGACTCGTTGAACGCCTCCTTTTGAGCTTGCGTCAGAACGTCTCCTTCATGCTCAATGAAGTCATCCTCCAAGATATCTTACACTTCTTGGGATCCTAGTAGCGCCTTTATCTTGATGCTCCAATTGTCATAATTGGACTTGTTTGGGGCCGGAACTTGAAAAGATACCATTCCTCTACTCACCATTTTTGAAGGGATCTTGTGGCTCTGATACTATTATTGGAAGAGATTGTATTTTTGATGGGATGGTTTACAAGTGACAAGACACCTCCTATTTATACTACTCATGGAAAGGAAAATTGGATAGAAAATAGAGTGCACTCAAATCCTTCATGAAATCCATTTCATTTTTCACTTGTTTGTTTAACATGAAAAGTTTAAAGGAAAATGTCATTTCCTATTGTTGTTAATCAAAATTTTCCATACAATTTTCTATCAAACTTTTTCTCCATGAAATTTTCCATTGAAACCAAACAAAGAATTTATCTAACTTTCCGTCTAATTTTCTTTTCCATGAAACTTTCTCTTAACCAAACAAAGCTTAGAAATACTAAATAGAGATGAATCGAGCAACAAAACGAGAAAACTACCTAACTTAGTCATCACTTAATCAACTGAATATGAAAACTAAATCTAAGTGGTCATCTCTTGTTACCATATGAATATGTCAGAACTTAAACTGCGCATTTATGCACGTCTCAAAACTAGAATATAAACTTTTGACTTACGTTTAAAAATAAAATTAAATAAAGTATCTTTTGTTGTGGCTATTTTTAATTGGATAGTTATCCCAAATAGTAAAGCTAATTTAGTGCAACATAATACTAAATTGTTTTGTATAAAACCCGGTGATTTTAAACAACATCCACCAATCATGAATGAAATATAATAACTACAATATATATAATTTTATTACTTAATTCAAGTAACAAGTGTCAAACATTGAATTATCATTAAAAATTACAACTACGTCGTTTTTATGTTGCAGTTTTTAGCTTGACATGATAGGATCAGTATTTTTTTTAATTTAGTTATACGGAATCTTAACAGAATCAAGTATATATAAATATATATGGACACTATAATATATACTTCCAATATTAAAATAAAAAATAAAATCCAAAAATAGAAAGAGGAGTTACCAAAAATCTGTCTGCGCGTTCTCGTGTGCTCTGAGCCCTAGCACTTAACTCTGGTCGATCGGCCCCAACTTTGCCTGTCCAGAATTAATGCCGACGCTATCCGCATCTTCAATGGCCTCATCCGCGCCTTCGTTGACGTCGTCCGGTATCGTCAGCACTGATCAGAGTCACTGGTCATTGTATGTTGGCGATCTGGATCATTCGATCATCGAGCCACATCTACACAATCTATTCAACCAGGTCGGGTCAGTGACGTCCATCAAGGTCTGCAGAGATCTGACTCGGGGTTTCTCCCTTGGTTACGCTTATGTCAATTTCAGAAATCCTTGAGATGGTAATTAACACGTACTTTCTTCATATGTCTCACTGCATGCCGCCACTTTCTTGCTTTATTCTTAATTACCGTGTTACTTTTTCATCATCAATTTCTCTGTCTGCATTAACTTCATGGTGTTCTCAACTTCTGATATGATTTTGATGAATGTAATATGGCGCTACTGATTCAATTTTTGAGAGTGAGAATGTAAAAATGCCTATGTCTCATGTTTCTATTTTCAGTGTGTTTTTTTTCCAAATTTTTTCTACTTAATTAGTAAAGAACTTCTAAATAGTGTTCTAAATTGAGTTCACCAAATCAAATTTTAAATATAGTTGTTGAATTTTCTTGCTTATTGTCTTCTTAACATAATAGATTGAGTAAAGATTAAGAATATAGTTGTTCAACTTTCTTGCTTATTGCCTTATAAATTTAGTTGTTGAACTTATAAATATTGTCTTCTTAACTTAGAGTTCAAAGTGCAAAGAATTCTCTTTATCACTTTTACCTCTTTTATCTTTTCCCCATCTCTTTTTAATTGATTAACAATGCTCAAAACTCTTAAAAATAATCTGAAATTGATTTAGTCTCCATGCACAAGAACTCATATTGATGAGTGAGAGTTTGAAGATGAATTTTTCTTACTTGTTCAGACCCCTTGTTACAAACTTTAAGTTTCTCCCATACTTCTTCGCCATCTTCACGTTTGATATCTTCTCAAAGCTTTCTTCATTCACCCTAGGAATATAAAAAAGAGAGCTTTCTAGTCCCTCTTTCTCGACTCGTTGAACGCCTCCTTTTGAGCTTGCATGAAAACATCTCCTTCATGCTCAGTGAAGCCATCCTCCAAGATATCTTACACTTCTTGGGCTCCTAGTAGCGCCTTCATCTTGATGCTCCAATTGTCATAATTGGACTTGTTTAGGGCCGGAACTTGAAAGGGTACCATTCCTCCACTCACTATTTTTGAAAGAATCTTCTGGCTTTGATACCACTTTATTAGAAGAGATTGTATTTTTGATGGAATGGTTTAGAAGTGAGAAGACACCTCCTATTTATACTACTCATAGGAGGGTTCTAGATTTTTCTCTCAACCTCTAACTACCACCTACCATCTACCCAACAACTCAATGTAGAACTTCCTTAGTGAAACTTCAATCTCCTACTTCAGTCTAGCACAAGCCTACTACATATCAAATTACAACTCATGTACAAGCCCAATCAACTAATTACAAACCCAACTGGTAACCCAATACTTAGCCCAAATCAAGTTTATAATTCAACACAAACACCTTACTCAGATTTACTTTCATCGTCAAGTTGCTATCCTTGGAAGGTCTATCAAGGTCGGCACACATTTTATGTTTGAAGGCTATGTTCTCTTGGTTAGACGCCCTATAATGAATCCTGATTGTTCCGATGAAATTATAGAGTCTAGCAGCGGAGCGATCCTTGAGTTGATGATCTTGATGATCTTGGTGATGATTTTTGCGAAGAAATTACACATGCTGATGGGCGTATATCATCTATTCTAGGCGGGTGCTTGATCTTCGAGATAAGAGTGATGATAGTATGAATGACACATTTTAGGAGATGATGACCTTTTAAGAAAACATGAATGGCTGCCATGATGTCTTTATGGATGATCTCCTAGGCGTCGGACTATAACTGGCTGGTGAAGCTGTCTAGACCTGGCGCGCCCTGCAGGTTCATTGCATGAATGGCCACTATGATCTCTTCCTCAGATGGGATGTCTGTAAGACAGTTGTTTTTCTTACCAGGAACCAAACGGGGAATGTAGTTCCAAACATCCAGAGGCATGCTGTGATGCTCATCCCACAATAAAGCATAGAGTAGTTAGAAAACACCTCTATAGTTTTCAGATCGCTCTCGAAGAAGGAGGCATTTGCTCTTTTAAGCTTTGGTTTGTTGTAGAAATTTCTCTCTCTAAAAGTAGAATGGATATAGCTGCTTTTTGCGTCACATACAGAGATCCATTTTATTCTCACCTGATCTTCTAGTATAGATTGTTTCCTTCCCATCGCTACGGACAATTCAGCCCTGGAAGCTGCAACCTGCTCCGCTGTAGCACATGTCCAACATTCTTCTCTCTGTGTAGGAAATGCACCTGTTTGTATTTTCAAAATGATGAGTATTCCATCTAGCTAGCTAGCCTTTTAGCCACAAACAAGCAGAAATTGTATATTGGATTTCTGGACTGATCCCCTGACCAATCATCAGCTACAGTGTCCAGAAAGGTTTCATGCAACTCCATATGCGTAGGAATACAAAAGTTCATCTTAGCCGATCTATGTGGACTGTCTCGATCGAAGGAGTTTGTGTTTTAATGTGCCACGGTCGAGGTGTGTAACGCAAATGCTTGGAAATGGAGCCATGATTGCTCCATTAATCAAAACTCAATTAAGATAAATCTAGACGTGACAATCTCCCTGCTGATTAGTCATCCACATGAAGTGAGTTTCGATGAACCCAGGATCAAATACTCTGATAGATATCATGAATTCATTAACGTCTCGGATGCCCCCATCATGACTGAGGTGATCACTACCCTTTTTGTCATCTCAAGAAGCAACTACATTAAAATTACCTACTACAATCAAATTTGAAAGTGGAGCGCATTTCATGGTCACCAAAACTATCATTCCCTATTTTCTTCTCATGTAAACGGAAATCACAATTTATTTAGTAGAAACAATTTTCATAGGATCCACCCTCATTTACAACTGAAATTTGAATGAGCGCATTTCAGGGCCACTCTAACTATCGCTCCCTATTTTCTTCTCAAATGAGCGAAAATTATAGTAATAAAGTTCGATGTCTTTGACCCTTGTACCATTACTCTTCTCAAATTAGTAACACAAGCAGAACCTTGCCAAAATACAGGCCTTGCTTCTATTGTGACACAGATAGAACCGTTAACTTTAACCAACATCTTGCTCCAACATGGAAATACTGAAACCATTCTCCACCAGAGAAGCAGCGCTGATAATTTAGTGGTCTGTCCCCATCTCATTTCCGTCTGTTGCTCTGCTTGTTCTTGTTCAGCCTTGTCTTCAGATTTCACAGATGTATCTTCTTGATCTTCAGAGTCAAACAAGCGACAGCTTGCTTTTGTAGCAGCTTACTCTACACGGTTATCAGCAATGTGTGCCATTTTTGCATTGGCATCCAGTTTTGAGTTTAAGAAAGTCTGCACTTGAGCAACATCCATTGGCTGAACTGGAACTTCTGCGGGGGATGATTCACCCTGTATAGTAACATTAGTGTGCTCATCTGAAGAAGCTACAAGGTCTGGACTCTCAGCCCATGCAGCTGCATCTCCAGTATTCAGCGATTTCTGCTGCCGCCTCAGACAACTCAGCAGTTTGTTTCTCAGCTGTCATTTCTTCTTGTAGTCTGCACTCATTCATGAGAAATTTAACCCTTGTTCAACCAAGAGCTTCCCATAATGCCTCAGCAAAGTTTCCTCCAGCTCCTTCTGTTTCTTGACCTCCTCCCACCACCCATTAATCCTATGAGATGCAGCAAGTTGTTCCTGTTTATGAAGAACTCGGAAACACTCCAGCTCTGTTGTAGAAGTGTCCATTTGCTAGCATGTTGCCTCAATCTGCGGCCACAATTTCACTGATCGGCCCTGAATTCAGATCGAAAATCAAACATGAAGGACTCAAAACTGCACTATCAGGACCAGAAGATATGCTCTGAAGGAAAATATAACATGAAGCATGACAGCTAACTATAATCCCTAATAACGGACAGTATATCCACTTGAATTTCAAATTTCAATTGACTAGTCACTTAACAAAGCCAAGGTTATCACCCTCCTAAAACTTAAACACACCATAATTATAACAGTAGGTGAATTTATTTTACTTTAGAATTACACTGCAAGTGTTTTGAATATATAGTTTGCTAGAAGCTAATAGAACACCTGACAAATGCAAAAGTCTTCATGTCTAAAACATGTAACTTCGATGTATTTAAAGAGCAACAATAATATCTGGCATAACATATGCTGTGTCCAGCCTCCGGCTATGAAATGTAAAATTCTGAAAATACCAGATTTAATGGATATAAAAACTCAAATACAAGAAACCACACATTTGCAAGTAAGCTAGTTTTAGAAGGTGCAAAATAATACATCAGTTAAATACCTGATAGCCTTGAGTCAGAACTTTTATCTTCTGCTCCAGCTTATGTGCCTTCTGTTGTTTGGCTCCCCTCATCCCACATCGTTTGGGAGGGAGTTGTATACTCCCTCCAAGCCCATATATATAAGGGCTCCCATCCTCCTTCTAATCACACCAATCCTAAGCTACTATCTTCTAGTAAGCTAAAGGATACTCTTTCCCCCTCTGTAATATTTCTTGAGTGAAATATAAATTTTGTGTTGGTGTCCGAGGACGTAGGCCCCACTGGCTGAACCTCGTTAAATTTGGTGTTCTTGCTTTTATTATTGTTTTAGTAGCTTTCCTTTTGCTAGTATAATTTTAGTGGTTATTGTGCTTTTAATTGCATAGGAATATCCTGTCTAGGAATACCTGGGGATATTCCGAAGGGTGGTTTTGTCTAGGAGATTGGATATTCTGAAGTAGACCGTTGTGTCTCCCCAATCTTTCCTGGGAACCATTCGTTGCAATTAGTTGTTCAATAATTTACTTGTT
>NQLW01000015.1:799981-871213 GCA_002312845.1 Kalanchoe fedtschenkoi | reverse complement strand
GGTCGCCAGCGGTGCCGCTGCAGCAGATAGCATCTGGAGAAATCATCAGGAAGAGGCAGCGGACCACCAGGATACCCAAAAGGCTGCGCTTGAAGTGGCATCCAAAAAAGAAGGGAAAGATGGATCCATCAATGAAAATAGCCAGGAAAGAGTTCAGTTTGCCCTCAGGATGGGCTGTCGAGGAGAGAACTCGATCGAACGGCCAGACGGCTGGGCGAAAAGATAAGGTATGTATTACAAATAGATCCCCATCTTTATCTCTTTTCACTTTAAATCACCACTACACTTGCACTTCTTAAGCCCTAAATCTTTTGTTTTCAGACATGCATGTCAGTTTTGTGACAAATCTGTCATCTGAGTCTTCTTCTGTGTCATCCTCGTCACTCTAAATGTAATTCAGTTCACATTAATCAAATCTACTTTGTGTTTAATAAATTTTTCTTTTTTGTTTGTTGTTGATGGGGTTTGCAGTATTATGTGGCTCCTAATGGTAAGAAGTACCCCTCACTTACGGAAGTGATTCGAGCACTGAAGGTTGCTGGAGTTTGAGAAATAAAGAGCTGCTCACTGGTAGGGTGAGGAAGTGAAAAAAAATAATATCAATCTTTGAATGACAAGGCGCCATCGACTATGTTTTGCTTATGTTGTTGTTCTCTTTCTGAAGACTGTTGCTAGATAGAGACAACAGTTCATTGATGTAATATTAATTTAATGTCATGACTGTCTTCAAGAATTCAGGGTTCAATTTATGGGGATTGGTTCTTTGATTTTATTTGCCGTCGTGTTGCAGCATTCAGTATCGATGCCGATACGCCTCTTATAATCTTATTATTGCCCGCATTTCCATTTTTTTTTATGTATTTAATTATTTATATTCCGAAAATTAGTCTCCTTCACCATATTATTCAAGGCCATCAAATATGAAAGTATCAAACAGAAAAACGAGAAGGTGCATAGGGAAGACGTGAAATAATATACATGACGACTGCTAACTAAAGCTCTCATTCTCCTCTATAGACTTAACCTGGACTTTAACCAATTCTGAAATTTAGCAGTAACGATCCACATCTGAGACAACTCTCAAACCTCAGTGTGCAAAAGCCCAACTCCACACTCGTTGAGAGTCTCTTGTACTCCTTTGATGAGGCCACCCCTTGCTTAGACGGCAGCCAAACAATCCTATCATCTTCCTGAGACAATTTGATGCTCCGTAGCAGGTCTTTTACAAGCTGATGAATGACATCCTTGATCACCTCCGCGCAATGATGTGTCTGAAAGAACTTCCCAAATGTTATAACTGAACACAAAGGAGGTAGGCTCATGGATTCTGGGCGTTTTAGGGTTAAATTTTGCAGTCATACAGGTGATGTCATGTGTCTCACTATCCAACAACCATGAAACAAACACAACTTGTCACGTGTTCCACTATCTTTTCATTCCATCACCCTCTCTTTTATTCAAACTCATTAATTTTATTTTTAATTCTTAAAATCGCTTTATGTAACTATATTGATTTTTAAAAAAAAATCAAATTTCATAGTCATATGTAAAAAGTATAATATTTAATTTAAAATCCATTATTAATATATTTTTTCAAAAAAGTACTAAAGTACAAAGTTCACATTACAAAGTACAATATACAAAGTGGCAAGTTCAAAGTTCAAAACTCATAGAGTAGAGTTCATATTTTGAACTTCTAACATTAAACTTTGAGTTTTAATTGAACTACGAAGAATGAACTATAAAGTATGAACTTATACTTTAAGAAAAAAATTTAAAACATATTAAAAAGAATTTTAAATTAAACTTATAATTTTTTACAATTGATTATGAAATTTGATTTCAAAAAAAAATTTCAATATAATTAAATTAATTAATTTTAAAAATTGAAAGAGAGTGAGAGAATAATTGTCACATGTGGCGGGTTGGAAAATTGTATTTTTCTACTAGACCATTATATCTCACCTCTCCTAAAATTGTGACACATGTTCTCTACACCTACCTCACTATCATTTATCCCATCATTTATGGAGAAAAATGATCCATTAAATTGGATGATCAAAACAACCTCCACCCTCTATATATATATATATATATATATATATATATAAAAGTTGGAATTGAGTTATTTTGAATATGGGAAATCGAAACAATAGTAATATTAGTCACAAGAGGGCAAGTGTTCATATTTGAACGGAGATGCGCATGATGGCAATTTGGAGTTAAAGAATAAGACAGCCAAATGAACCTATTCAGGAAGTGAGCGCATTTTCATTGAATAAATTTTAAAAGTAGGCTTGTGTCATGTTATGTAGAATTTGTGTTATGTCACATCATCATATTTATAATTTGTTTTTTCATAAACCTCTTACTCACATTGAATAAACCTTTCATAAACCTCTGCACATGGGCTCACGTGTCATATTACTTTTTTATACATTTTCATATCAAACTAATTACCAATATAGTAAATATTTCATTATATTGTTATTATTTATTTTTATTACTTTAATTATTTGTTTAGGGAATAAAAATAAAAAAATATAATTATATTACTACGTGTCATAATTTATATTACCAATATAATAATTATTCAAATATTTAAATCTGACTATATACGACGTTTATAATCTGAAAACGTCGTATAAATCCTACCCAATTCATTTAAAAAATCTTAAATACACATACAACGTTTATAACTTTAGAACGCCGTAAAAAGTATTGCGGAATAACATATACGAAGTTTTTAACGTGAAATGTCGTATAAAGTATATACATTATATGATGTTTTTAACGTGAAAACGCCGTATTTGTTTCATGAAGCGCTCTATGCAGATAAAACGGTATCATGTCAGAGGAGGATAAACTATCTTCCACATTCAAGCTTCGTGCCAGATAAGATTTATCATCTAATATAAACCTCTTCCATGAACCTTCGATGTGGATGCCCTAAGTGGCAAATAACTAATAAACCTCTGACTTTGTCGCAACAGCTAGCTAAAAATGATCAAGGTAGGTTGAGAATAAGTGGAACATGCACCGTTGAATATGTAACTCCACCTTCCCTCCGTTGACTTTTGTGTTGAGATTTGCACCTATCATCAACTACTATTTTCTTTTTAATTATTTTCAGTATTTTAGTTTGACTTATTAGTTTGTGAAATATTTGGATATGTTTATTTATTTATTTTATTTATTTTGGATATGTTTAAGAAATGTCATAGGGACCACAACACAAGCCATCTCCATCAGAGTTTTATTTTATCAATTTTTTATTGGAAATGTTGTTTCTAAGCAAAAGAGAGAGATGAAGTGGACAGGAAGGATGTGATATATATTTATATAAAAGTATGAGTATTTGAAAATTAAAATGTAAAATGTGAGAGCGTGTGAGCAATCCAATTTAATAAAAATAAATGTCATTGAAAAAATGTCCTTAAATAAACTTCTAGTGAGCATGGTTTGAGGGCATGGAATGGGTCAAACGCATACATTGGCTAGTACAGGTGTCTCGTGAATACGTGCAAGTAGGTGCATCGGGAGCAGATGTTCTCAAACGACGTCGTTTTGTCCTAATACATGTATCAAAAAATAGTAATGAAAATAATGGGAAAATATATTAGTTTGATTTATAAACATTAAAATAAAAAAAAAATATAAATTCATATGTTTTCTAATTTATATCCATTAAAATAGTTATATGTGAATATGATGAATATATATATGAAAATGATAAATATATATATATACAAGTGATAAATATATGTAAGCAAGTGATGAATATGTATGAAAGTGATGAATATATGTATGCAAGTGATAAATATGAGTATGAAAGTGAAAAATATATGTATGCAAGTGATGAATATATGTATGCAAGTGATGAATATGTGTATGTAAGTGACGACTGTGTGTGAAAGTGATGAATATGTGTATGCAAATGATGAATATTTATATGAAAGTGATGAATAAATTTATGCAAGTGATAAATATATGTATGCAAGTGATGAGTATTTGTATGCAAATGAAGATATATGTATGAAAATGATGAATATATGCATGAAAGTGATGAATATATATGTATGCAAATGATAAATATATGTATGTAAGTGATGAATATGTGTAAAAAATAATAAATATATGTATGCAAGTGATGAATATATATATATATATATATATATATATATATATATATATATATAGAATGTGGATCAAATGAAAACCAGCTTGAATTTGTAAACTGTGAACCAATGTCATTCGTTGATATTTATTCATCCAACGATCGAAATTAAAATTAATTTTCTTTTTGAATTTCATTTTATTTTTTTCCTTCCTTAATTATTGTGATCAATTATCTCATTTATTCATTTGATTTGACTTTTATCTCTCATACTTATCATAGAGAATCTTTTTTATTAATTTGTGTCTCCTCTCTCTTATGCTCTTGCTGCATCACGATAAGATCTTCTTGAAGAGCTCGTATCATTTAAATGATAGAATTATGGAGAAGGGGTGTCAAACTATAGTGCATATGGTAAAAGCTTTCGGTGCACATAGAAAAAGTAAAGAGTTTTGGTCTTCTCACTTAGCAAGTTTTTTTGAAACGATTTGTTGATCGTCATATTTTACAGAGATTGAGATTGAAATCTGGAGAAGATGGTGTAGTAGCAATCATCACTTTTGAAAAAAAAATATGAGTAGTAAACTCTAAAGTGCACCACTTCCGGATTGAGTTTTGATGGTGCACATATGGACATCTGTTTTTTTCTTTTGAATTGTAATGGTGCACATATTTATTTTAATTAATATTTGGAAGTTTAAAATTATAATGCATTATTTTAGTGAGTGGAATATTTTTCACTACCTCAACCGCACTTTCAGGTTCATGCATATATGAAATATGAGGTTGTACAATGGTGCACATAAATTAGTAAACTTTTAAGTGTAATAATCTTGCTGTTTATATGAATTTTTGGAATTTTTATAATGGTGCACCTGTGATGTAAATTATAATGAACAATAGTTATGAGTGAAATTCATTTTTGTATTTAAATAATAGTAATCTCAGTTGTACACCACATCAAAATTTGTAATTCAAAAATCAAAAAGTCAACACATCAATATAAATTGAGTGTGCACCACTATAACAATAGTGCACCATTTAAATCTAAGTGCACCACTACATTTATTTTTGATTTTTCAAAATTGATAATAAAGAAAATATATTTCATGAAAAATCAAGTGATTCGTAAGTATTTAATTTAAAATAGATTTTATTAAGTAATTTTAAAACTGAACTAAAATTATGGGTGGTGATCAGTTACCATTCCTTAAAAAAAGGAATTCAAATATAGTAATATCTTAAAACTTCTCTCCTACTTTATTTATTTTCTTCTATTTAAGAAGTGGATAAGATCTAAATGAATCTCAATCGTTGGTGCATTATTAATCTAACGAACGTAAAAGGTTCACAGTTTACACATCCAAAGTGATTTTCACCTGATCCCCCTATATATAATATATATATGAAAGTGATGAATATATGTATGCAAGTGATGAATACATGAATGAAAGTGATGAATATATATATGCAAGTGAAGAACATATGTATGCAAGTGATGAATATATATATATATATATATATATATGAAAGATGTGAATATATGTATGAAAGTAATGAATATATGCATGTAAGTGATGAATATACATATTTAAGTAATGAATATATGTATGAAAGTTATGAATATATGAATGCAATTCATAAATATATGTATGCAAATGATGAATATATGTATGCAATTCATGAATATATGTATGCAAGTGATGAATATATATATATGAAAGTGATGAATATATGTATGCAAGTGATGCATATGTAGGAACATGGACTGTTTCTTATTTTTTTCTAAGTTTTTTTTTTATATATATAATGAATACAGTTGCGAATCTGATGAATATATATGCGTATCTGATGATTTTATGCATCTTCCTGATGAATATTCAGCAAAAAAAATATGTATATTCATAAGTCAGATTCGTAGCTTTATTCATCAAATTCACATATAGCTATTTTATTGGATAAAAATTTTAAAAATATGAAATTATAATATTTTAATTATTTTAATATTTATAAATCAAATTAGTATTTTTTATTTTTTCCTAATTTTTGTTAATTTTTTTGGTTTTTTTAAATTATTACAGTTTATAAAATTATGTTTTAATTAAAATTTTTTATTATGACATCCGCATCAAATGTGGTGTTTTTGACCTAGAGGATGGGCTCTCAGTCCACCCAAAAGTGACTAGAGAATGCGTCCACCACTTGTTTCAGGGAATTACATTTTATTACCGCCGACGCTAAAAATCAAACTCCAGAACAAATAGCTCTAGGATCACAAAAACTAAGTCTTCACCAACTCAACTACAAATACTCAGATTTGATTTGGTGAGATTTGTGTGATGTCTGATGTATCTTCATGTTCTCGTAGGCAGCCCTTCTAATATAGTCCTTAAAGTCTTTCAAACTTAGCTTTAATCCCAATTATCAGCTTCCTACTTTAGCCCGTCACGGATCTGACTTTATACCTCAAGCATCTCAGAATCTCCTTCTCAACATCCTACCATATTTAGTCATGACATTATTTGTTAAAATTTCAAAAGAGAGAGAGAGCTAATTAACACCTTCGACTAATTCACTATAAAAGGCCAAATAGAGCTTCAGCTTGCGTATTACAGATACAATGGAGAATATGATTATAGATGAAGGCGCAAAATAAAAAATAAATAAAAGAAGCATTTGTGCTTCTTCAGATGAGAACGATGTCACCTTGCTAGCCGATCCTGCCTTTTCCAAGACGTTGTGCTTTAACTAGACCTTTATTAACCACAAAATATTGCGCTTTGACAAGATTTATCTCATTCTTCTCGTCTTTAATCCGGACAGTCAATCTAGCGGTGGACGCCCTAGCAGCTGGGCTATCTTATGTTTGAGCTACATAACACCCCCTCAAGTATTGTCTGAAGCAAAACTTGGAGCTAAAGGCTTAGCCAAATGGTCTTCAGAGCGAACATGGAAGAGAGAAATTGTCTGAGCTGAGATTTGATCCTGGACTAAGTGATAATTGATTTTGATGTGGTTATTCTGCTCATGATGGATGGAATAAGAGCAATTGCAATAGCTGATTTGCTATCACAAACAATTAAAATCGGAGAGGGATGCAAGACTCAAAGAGATATGAGAATGGTGAGAATCCAAAGAATCTCACATGTTGTGTTTGCGAGCGCTCTATACTCGACCTCATCAGAAGTTTGAGAAACCAGTTGCTGATTCTTGCATTTTCAAGATACCATGGATGAACCTAGAAAAACATAGTAGGAAAATAGACAGGCGAATAATTGGGCAAGCTCCTCAATCAGCATCACAATAAGCAATGAGCTGAAGAGATGACTTCGCTAAATAAAACAGACCTTGTTGGTGCATATTAAGGGCACATTGTCCCACATCGCCCATTAGCTCATAAGATTGCATCCATAAGTATAGTTGGACTCTCCCACTCATTGCCAATTGGTTTTGAGTGTGGAACCAACTTTCTAATATGGTATCAGAGCGGGTTTTAGCCACACTCCTGAATAAACCGGTCAAACGTGTTGGTTACGTCCGCACGAGGTCCCACTTGCGAGATATTGATTTAATGCGGTTTCGTCCGCTTACGATTTCACAAGTGAGGGGGGGTGTTGGTGCATATTAAGGGCACATTGTCCCACATCGCCCATTAGCTCATAAGATTGCATCCATAAGTATAGTTGGACTCTCCCACTCATTGCCAATTGGTTTTGAGTGTGGAACCAACTTTCTAATAGACCTTAGCCAGGTTCCTTCTTGAGATAATGTGTAACACTCATCGCCGCATGTAAATGGTAAGTACATGGTTGGTCTAAAAAATGGCTGAGGGAGTGCACATCAAAGGCGATATCTGGACGAGTCACAACAAGGTAAAAAGAAAGCATACACTCTTACAGCTCTCACGACGAGGCTAGTTTAAACCAATGAGTTTGTAGTACTAATATCTAGTGTGGCATGGCCTCTTACGGTTGGAAGATTCTACCATATTTTTGTTTGTCTCACTTACATTCATATTTTCATACCTTGAGTTGTTATATCCAGAATTATAAGTTTTAGATAGTAAAGTAGTTGCTTTATGTGAAATAATATTTGTTATCTGTCTTTGTCTTTCTTCCTGAATAATTATATAATATTTAAATCTTTGGTAGAGGCTTCATGAGAAGAAAGGTACCTTTGATGGTCAAGTACTCAACATTAAATCGCATAAGAAATAAAGTGACATCATCTTCATTCTCTTCTTCTTTTTCATCATAATGTTTGTTGCAAGTAGCTGAGAAATTATAATTACTTATATTCACCATACTCTTTACTACATCTTTTAGCTGCCTTTGATTGGTATAGTATTCTACCACAATCATAGTGCCTTATTTGTAACAAAATCTCTCGGATTTCAGTTGAAATTTTTTTAACCATTATGCTTAGTGACGCTGTCGTTGAGTTCATCACAGAGTTATTTAGCTTATGTAATACACATTAGTTTCTTAGCAGTATTAACAGATAGGGAACTATTGATCTATGCCATAATTGTTTGATTACAACAATTGTAGTTGAACTAGAATTCTAAAAGGGCAACTGGCATACTCCTCTTCCATTGATGAAAAAATTATAAAACGCACAGTTCCATATATAAAACTTAGTCAAACCAGAATTCTAAAAGGGCAACTGGCATACTCATCTTTTTTTTAAGAGGATCGATAGTGGTTCTCCACTTCCCCCCTTAGTGGCCAGGGGCCGCATACCCCCTCCACCTTGATAGTGTACGTCCATACTCACTGCGGGCCAACTCACCTTACAACCACAGTTCCATGCATAAAATTAAGTTTATTTCTGGTTGAAAGGGCAACTGACATGCTCCTCTTCCATTAATAAAAAGTTTTTATATTCTGTTTAGATCACATTCATTATGGAAAAATGGCCTACTACTACGGTTTGAAATTATAGCCTTAGGCCAAAAAACTATTGTCAATCGGCTACGACGAGAAACATGCGACAATTTTTTATTTTGACGCATATGCGGGTATCGCAAAGGAAAATAAGATAATTTTTTTCTGTCACAATGTTCGATTCTTGCGACGAACATGCGACAATTTTTTAACATCGCAATGTATGTAAATTAGTGATAGGATTTTACTGTCGCTTATCGATTTTAAAAGCTACGACCAATGATGAATATTGTATATCCATTATGAACTTGCATTTCAGATAGCATTATATACGAAATGTTCTGGACAAATTCAAAATAATATACATAAAATAGACTCACATGACTTATATATCCTTCATAAATCATCCAAGGCATACAAGTCTTACAATAACATACAAATCTTTAACTAATCCAAAGAGTCATAAAAGCCTGACAAAAAGCATCCAGGACATGAAAGTCATAAAAGTATCATACAAGTCTATAAAAGCTATGAAGTAACACTTATCGGCATTTGATATAAAAGTCATCTTATAGACCTTGTCATCTTATAAACTTATTAGCATTTTATACCGAGGAAACCACTCGAGTACTTATTCCCTTAACTTGTTTCCATTGTCATTCAATAAGTACTTATGCCTCCCATCATTCTGGCAGTAATCAATGTGAAGAGACGTATTGCACCTATCATATCCAATTTAAGAGAAGAAATCATTTAGCAAGTTTTGCATTATAATGGAGACACATCGACTACCTGCTAAAATCACATAATACAACCAACACTATCATCACCAAATGAAAATGATAGCATAACAACAAGTTAAAAAAGTTATTTTAAAGCCTTACACAAATACATGCTAGTCGACAACATAGTGGAGCAGTTGCACAAGCGAGCCAAAAGACAATCCAATTAACATTATGACAACATAGCAGCATGTTACAAAAGCTCCATCGATTGGGAATAATTCTAACTTTATATAAACTGTAAACTAAAACGTCCCAGCCTAGAAATCACATTCACCATTCACTATCTCCATCCACTTAGCAAAAACCAAACCACAATAGCAATTGCCCAACACATTCCCACAACTAATCAAAACTAGCTCTTTTTTTTCCATAATTTTTTTTAACGAAAAAAGGAGCCAGCAAACACTTGCTGCAGGGGATGGCACCTAGCTGCAAATGAAAGAAGCAACCCAAGTTCAAACAATACAGAAAAACTAAAAGAACCAAACACAAACTACTCCCCTCCCACCCTACAATAAATTGTTCGCCTTGCATCTTGCACCAACAGGGCTTTGATCCGAGGGGAGAGATCTCCGACAGAAAAACAAATACGTGAGCCCGAAATTCATGCCTCCCTTGCCAACGCATCCGCCACCGAATTAGCTTCTCGGAACACATGAACTATAGGAATCCCCTCTGTCTCGCGTCGGATCTCCCGAAATAAATATGAGCAAACCCACAGGCAAGCGAACACGCCTGACATAACATCCGCCAAAACTTTTGAGTCTGTTTGGATCCGCTGAAGGACTAGACCACGCTCCTTTGCCAGCTTGATACCAAAAAGCGCCGCACTAAACTCAGCAACTATACTGGAGATCCCTGGATCAAACTGGGTTGAAAACGCCATTTTGAGATTCCCCATACCATTCCGAATAATTCCTCCCCCAGAGCAACCAGTATTAGCAACAGAGCCATCAACATTTAAAGTGAGACCCTCACCCGGGTCCCATACTACCCATCTGATCTTCTTCGGCCTTGGCCGGATAATTGCGCTAGGCAATCCAGACGGCGCAATTTCCCCAAGAAGAGAAGGAAACCGAGATGGCTTAACTGACACCATTAAACTGGCCACCCAGTGCTGAATTTTCTGAACCACTGCCCGAGAAGATCCTCCTTCGCCAAACATTCTACCATTTCGCCCACACCAAATCTCCCAAACGCCACACCCCACTACCATAAAAGATGCAAACTCAACTTGGGACCTGGGAGCAAATCTTGGTTTATCCAGAACCCTGCAAAAGAAAAGCCAAACCTCTTGCGCCAAAAACCTCTGAACAAAGACATGATCTACAGATTCCAGACCCCCCTCCGGGCAGCAACGACACTTTGACGCAAGGGAAACTCCACGACCTTGAACTCTCAAATCCACCGCAACAGCATTGTTAAAAAACCGCCAAAGGAAAGCTGAAACTTTCATAGGGAAAAATGATGACAAAATCCATTACAAATCATCGCGCCCCAAACCAGGGGACAGCCATGCCCTAAAGCTTGCAGCTGAGAAATCTCTGGAAGCCTGATCCTTCCAAATCAGGCGGTCAGGAGAATGATCCGCCAGCACTACTGAGGAGAGAGCTGCGGACTGACCTGCAGATAGCTCGCAGCGAAACTCAAGCTGAGTTATGAAGGATCTGATTGGAACTTCCCTTCGGTCTTCTCTCACCAACCAGCAAGGGAAGGCTCTAGCCAAAGGAACCTCACCTCTGCCGAAATCCAGGAAACTTTAGGCCGTACCAGCGAGACAAAAACAGAAATACTCCGCCAAACAGTTGACCCTCCGAACGAAAATAGCCTTCCATCTCAGGGCTGGCGTACTTTTCTGCCATAAAATGCGCCCACGGGCTCTTACCCTCCCAAAATCGCCAGGCTATCTTCGCTCGCAGACTATCCATTAATTGAGGGAGAGACCACAAGCCCACCCCACCCAAGTGAACCGGCTGGCAAACTCTACTCCAAGCCACCCAGCGAAGACGGCTCTGCCTACCAACATTCTAGAGGAACCTAGCAAGGATAGAGCTAATTCACTCGAGAACTAAATTTGGAACTGGAAGAACAGCCATAGAGTGAATCGGGATAGCCATGAGCACCGATCGGATAAGAGTAATACGCCCACCAAAAGACACTATTTTCCCCAACCATCCTTCTACGTTCGACTGAATGTTTGAGATTAGGCCATCAAAGAAAGAAACTTTTCCCGGCCTGGGAATAATGGTGCACCCATGTATATAATAGGGAACGATCCAGCCACAAAACCAGAGTTACTTAATATAATAGCCCGCCTAGAAGCACTGATCGACTTGCAGAAAAACACAACACTCTTTTAAACATTTACCATCTGACCTGAGCTCCCACAGAATTGATCAATAGTATCTAACAATCCTCTAATAGAGCTCGCACTACCATTACAGAACACCACCACATCATCTGCAAAAAGAAGGTGAGAAGGGGCACTAACCCGATTTCAACACGCAAATGGCAAAATGCGACCTTCCGAAATTGACCGGGATAAAGCATGACCCAACACATCCATCACTATCACAAATAACGAAGGAGATAACGGGTCTCCTTGGCGAAGACCTTTAAAAGACCGAAAGAAACCAAACAAATCACCGTCCCATTTAATAGAGAAGAAACAGCCACAGATTACTCTGTATATTAGATCGCATCACACATCTGAGAAACCTAATCTCCTCAAAACCCGGATAATTAAGAAAATGTTTAACGCGCCTATCCTGGATATTAAATGAGACCTATTTTTATCTCGTTCCAGCACCTCAAAATGACTGGTCCAAGCACAGCCGAAACCCTGAGTGTGGGTGAGATGGGCGAAGATCTAGGACTTCGCGGGCAGGACCCAAAAAATCTGTTAGCCACAATATAAAATTAAACATTTTACCAGTTCAAACTACAACTGTGCTAGCATCTACTAATTATCTTTATTCAAATTCACGATATATTTATATTGGTAAATATTGGTAAATTTAAAGTTTGAGATAGATTAATAATTATATCTTTATTTCCATCAATAAAATGAAAATCATTTATATAAAACAACAAAAAATAACATTTGGATGAACTTAATATAAGAATGTAAAAGAATAGATTATTTGTCTATATTTGCTAAAAAATTAAATTTATTAAGCTCTCTTTAGTGGGTTAATTGAAAAAAATGTATAATCATAATTTTATATATGTAATATTCAAGGGCCTTTAATTTCCATTCACTCGAGGTTCCATAAATGTCAAGATCGGGTCGGGTCAAGAAAAAGCTTTAACACGAAATAGTAAGTGTCTAATGGATTTTTTATACGAGAAAATTGTTGATTATATTAAATTGTTTAAAATTCTTATAAAAAACATCAATCTCTATGTGAGTTGACAATAAAAAAAGTATTTTTAAAAAAAAATATTCTTGTAATATGACAAATTAACTTTTGTATGTATTATTTATGTTACCTTTTGGAGTTCTATCAAATAACTTAACCAAATCACAATCACATTTACATTTTTTTGTAACCTAACAAAGTAGATAACTCACTCAAAACATATATCTTATTCTTAAAACAGCAAAAAATAGAATGAGTTTGATATAAGAATGATGATGAATGTATTTTTATGTCTATCTTTGCTAAGAAAATTAGGTTATTTAGATCTATAGTGAAGACCAATTGTAAAAAAATGATTATAATATTATTTTTGTATACATATATTGTCAAATAACTTAATTGTTTTCTCGCTCAGAGCCCAAGTCAGAACCGGACCTGCTACACGCATGTGAGAAATAACACTTTTAGCTTTCTTTCACAACTCTACAACAAGCCACTCGAGGACAAAATTCTAACAAGCTACAAGATATATTTTTAGGAGTTTTGATTGACCTCAAGAAGCTTGACAAGAAGAATGACACCCTTTCTTTGATTGAATTGATGAAGAAAGACAATCATGAGGATCTAGTGTTGTTGAAGACTGATAGGATCAATTAATTTGTTTAGATCACTATTTATCACAATATATGTATGACAATGAGTCATAACTCGACTGTTTCTCAACTGTTTGATCTTCATGTGATTAAAGCTTTCTTTCCCTTCCAATTGAATGATGAAACATCCTAAGAAGTTGATTTTTGATAGTGTTGGAGAAAAATTCTCATCAGTGCCTGCCTAAAACAAAAGTTTGTAGTGGAATGAACTTAACTTTCATATATATGAACATAGATGAATCGTATCACTAAATGAATCAGTTTGCCTTAGAAGATTATTCGCCCTCTACCATGTGTGTAGGGCTTCCGTGAATTCTTTCCAAGCTAATACGATTATCAGATTCGATGTTTCACACCTCAGCACGATCCACGATAGAAACTTCTTCAGATAGCATGGAAGAAGTACAATCTTTACTTTAGAGGAGTGATTTCAAATCCACCATTGATATTTCTCATTTAAACGTGTGTGTGTGTGTATAGGGGGCGGATCAGGTGAAAACCACTTTGGATTTGTAAACTGTGAACCATCTTTGATCATTGATTCATATTTCATCTGATGATTATGATTTTTTAAAAATATTTTATCTAAATAATTTAACCCTTACTTTATGAATTGTTTGATTTGCTACAAGATTGTCTCCTTAAAATAAGGAATTAAATGTCTGATTTTTTTTGTCTTTCCTCTGTTAGATTTGTGGCAGGATTTTTTTCTTCTCTCTTTTTTCTGTTTTTTACGACTTAATTTCTTTTTCACAATTTTTCTTTTCATTTTTAATGCACATTATCAGACCTTTTATATATATTGGTGCACAATTCAATCTTTGCGCATTGGTGCACAATTCAAACTTGGTGCACAGCTTGATCTTTGGTGCACAATTCAAATCTTTAGTGCACAAATTTATTGATAAATTATATAGTGCATTAATAATGCACACATTGAGTATAGTTATACAAAAATATGCACTGAAACATTAAAAAAAGTGTACCAAAATTCATAAGTACACAACTAAAAAAATCAACAGATCTTAATGTACACCATAAACTCAGAAAATTGTGCACCATTATGGATCTTCTTTCTTACGATTGAAGGTAATATGGTTGTTAGAGCAGCGTTTAGGCGCGGGGGGTTGTGATGAAATTCAAGTGAATTCAAATAATCGTCCGTTGTAAGACTATCTCTGTCCAGATCTGAGATAGCCATAAAACCATAAAACCTTGAAACATAAACTATAAAAAAAACTACACATGTATACAAAGCAACATGACTATGGACTACCCGACCATGGGTAGATGAGTTGGTTGTGAGAAAGGTCACCAAGATTGACCCCTCATTAGGTCTCGGGTTCGAATCCTGACTTACACCAATTTAACGGTTATCCTGTGAAACACTCGGGAGGCTTGGCAGTCGGGCGTGTATGGAGCCTCTCTCCGGAGTTTAAGCAGACCCCGAAGAGGTACGGTTTTCCGGGTTCAAAAAAAAAACATGACTATGGACTCTCTCGATTCTCTATGAAAATTAATTGATAGCTTGTAAAAGATATAAAATCGAGTACAATAGGAGAAATATGCAACAAAGTTACCTGCATGTTAATGATAGAAGATAGATAAAAAAGTCGAAGAATATTTATGGTTATATTAGGATAATGATGCGCTAAAATCAAGAGATATTGTTGATAGTATTATATAATATAAAATTTAAGTATTTAATTATAAAAAATCAGATTATTTTTTATCGTTAGATGACAGAAAATCAAAGGATATAAATGGTTCTCAGTTTATAAATCCAAACAGGTTTTCATTTGATCCACGTTATATATAGAGAGAGAGAGGTTCAAATGAGAACCCCATTATTCATTAAGAGCTGAGAACTCCTCTAATCTCCGTCCATCTTCAGATCAGACGGTCGAAAATGATCAAAGTGATTTTTTGAGGGGGAGGGGTATTTTGGTCTTTCGGTCGCGGCCAATGATATTGCGCCACGTGCCCCACTACACCCAGTTTTGACCACCAGCGGATGGCACGTGTCCCACTATCTCCTTTTTATCTCACTTACAAACATTTCGGCCAATCAGGACGCACCACGTGCCCCACTATCTCCTCCTTTCTGCCAATCAGAACGTGTCACTCTATCACACACCCCCTCTCTCTCTCCTGCACTAAACTCATTTCTTCTAATTTTGGATTTAAAAAATGATTTATCATTTTAAATTAATTTATTTTCACAAATTAAAAATTAAAACCATTTTCAAAATATTACAAGCTTTAAATTAAGATCCATTTTGACTATTTTTTGTTCACATTTTCATATTTTTTTATTTTAAAGTACATAAATTGCAACTCACAAAGTACATGATTATCTACTTTCATAGTTCATTAAATATACAAAGTACATTTGAAGATCAAATTATATCGAAAGAGCAATAATTCATTCAATGAACTATGTATTTTCAATCGATGTACTTTTTTGAAAACGTATGAAAAATCTATTCAATACGGATCTTGAATTGAAGCTTATAATATTTTATATTTAATTATGAAAAAAAATTTTCAAAAATTTTCATGTAATTAGATAAATTGAGTTGTGTAAAATTGAAATAAAGATAAACAAGAGAGAGAGCGCGCGCTGAGGTGTGACATCTGCATGTGTGAGACGTGTCTATGCATGCACGAAAGTAAATTAATTCTCAGACATTTTTCCCCTCTGGACACGTGTCGCGCACAAAGAGTAGACACATGGCAGCATCTGGCGAGTCTGGGCAGAAATGGACAAGGATGAGGGGGGTTCTCAGCTCTTAATGAACAGTGTAGTTTTCATCTGATCCCACCCTATAATATATATATATATAGGGGAGGGATCCGTTGTGAACAATTAAATTGTGAATAAATTGTGAACGATTCTAGACCAATCATTCAGTTTCCTTTTTAAGTTTATTTATTATGCTTTATTAATTATTCAAAATTCATTAAAATGTGACATTTATGGAAATATGTAATTATATATTATATTTAATAAAGTGTCATGAAAAATAGTGTTTTAAATTTTGTATAACATGTTTTACATTTTGATCAATAAAAACGAGTGTTCACTGTCATCTCAGGCACGTTCACTGCTTTCTCAGGCACGTTCACTGTCAACTCAGGCACGTTCACTGTTAATTCAGGCACGTTCACTGTCATCTCAGACACGTTCACCGTATTCTCATAATCCATAATCAATTTCGCGATGTACAGATTTGCAATGACAACTCCAATTTTAAATCCATAATCAATTTTACAATCGGATTATGGAATTGATTTGATTGGTGATTTTGAATTGAGTTGCTTACCGGTTGGGTGAGGTGTAGACGAAGGTGGACCTAGCGCTGCCAGTTCTGAGGATGGCGCGGCTGTCAGAGACACCATTGTAGGGTGGTTGCGGCAGGTGCTGTGGTTAAGTAAAAACAATAGAATAGGAGATCCATGACAGTTCCGATTTGAGACGTCATTGCTGTCGTCTTTAGATCTGTAGGTCACGGATCTGTCCGTTTCAGTACGCAACCTCACTGTTGCCGCTTTACTGATGGTGCGCTTGTGCTCGGATCTCATCCTTCCATCAAATCTCCTTCTCGCTTGGGAACTCCACCGCCTCACTGTTGCCGCAATCGTCCGTAAAATCCCTAATTCCTCCACGGTGATTTGGTCAAGATATGGAGAAGAGTAAAATAAGGAAATCGAGAGTGAAAATAGAGAAATTAAAAGATAGTGAGTAATTTGGTTGAGCATTTTATGGAAAGATAAAAATAAATAAAGTGCAATAAATAGAGTTAAAATTAGGATGTTATTACTCATAAATGGAAATAAGAAATTAAAAACAGCAGTTATGTGTAACGTTTTGATTGGTTAATAAGTATTCGCAATATGTTCGCAACGTAAGCGTTCACAACTGATCCAAATTCTATATATATATATATATATATAAATAGCCAATATGACTAATAATACAAAGGGTTAGCCAATTATGGCTTAGAATACAAGAGTCAAGAATACAAGAGGTCAAGAATATAAGAGGTCAAGATTTAAACAGTTTAATAATATCTAGGGAAAACTACAGAAAGGGGGTATGAACTACCACATTTTTACAAATCACGGGCGTAACTATCATTTTCTGCAATTTACAGATTTTTCAGTTTTGGGGCTGTTTTGTATGTAAATATTTTACGATCAAGTGCAGATCTAATTTAAACTAATTACAAACTCACCTTCAACTAAATTAACCTAATCCAAACTCACCCTCAACGCAGCCAGATCCAGCCCGACCACCTTGTTGCTCATGCTCGCGCCGGGGCAGCTCCTGCTCCCCGTCCCGAACGAGATCAGCTTATACGCATAGCTACACTCCTATCTGCGTCTGCCGCGGTCGCTTCCCGTCATCGGCCACCTCCACCTCTTGAAGAACCCCCTTCACCGGACTTTCCAAATCTTCTCCACCAGATCTCGAACCAGCAAGTCTTCTCTGCGTCCCGGCAGAACATGTTTCTGTCCCTAAGACAGGAGGAGGTCAAGTCCATGATCAAGTCATTGCTCCTTGATTATTCCACCTCCGGGAAAGGGATGCATCAGCATCACAAGGTGGAAATGAGAACTGAACCAGTCGGTGCTGGTAGTTGGAGGATGAAGAAGGTCTCTGTTGTTTACTAGCTGTCGAGAAATGGGCACCTGGAGCATCCCCATTTCATGGAGGTCCCTTTGGCTTGCCTTGATGGCCTTTATCTCAAAGGCAAGGATGCTTTGCTGTGGACTTTTTTTTTACATCATGGCTTTGACATAAATATCTTCACCATCTCACTGCTGTGTGGTTTTGTAGATGTTATCAGCCGCTTAAACCTGCTCCGAGGCAGAGGCATGGCTAGCATGGACTCATGGACGTCTAAACGGTACATTCCTCACTCTGACCCGGTTCAAACGTTTTTAGTCGATTTGAGAAACATTAGCATGGATCAGCATAGTTTGGTTTATTATGGTTAACACAGGAGCTACTAGAATGGATTTGTATGGCATGATTTATCTGATAATGATTATATACACCCGGTTCACGGCTTGTAATACGTTCTAAAAGGGTCTGAGATTCTTCTAGCTGATGATGATAATGAACCTGGTAGCTGTGCACATTTAGGTGAAGTGGTCAACTCAGGAGTGAAGAAATCTGTACAGATTTCTATATCGGAATATGAGTCTGATTCTTCCTTGGGCGTGTCCAGTAGAAGAAACCAGCCTTGGAGCGCTTTTCATTTGCATGAGTACGAAGTCCACAAGGCGGAGTGTGATGTGAAATCTGCTGCTGCGGATGCTTCAACTCAAACTGACGACAGGAGCTTGAGGGCTCACCGCCACCGGCGGAGTTAAGCCCCGAGACGCTAGAGTCCTTAATGAAAGCCGATAGGACACTCGTGGTGGTAACCTCAGGGAACACAGCTGAGGACATGTGTAATGGTAATGGCAATGGAGCAGCTGTTGTTGGTGGCAGTGGCGAGTCACAGAGAAGGAGCTGCCCCGGCACGAGCATTGGCAACAAGGTGGTCGGGCTGGCTCTGGTGGCGTTGAGGGTGAGTTTGGGTTATGTTAGTTTTGTTGAGGGTGAGTTTGTAATTAGTTTAAATTAGATCTGGACTTGATTGCAAAATATTTACTTACAAAATAGCCCCGAAACTGAAAAACCTGTAAATTACAAAAAATGATAGTTACGCCCGCAATTTGTAAAAATGTGGTAGTTCATACCCTCTTTCTGTAGTTTTCCCTAATATCTAATACCCGCCCGCAGTCTAAGCGGGAGGATCACGGACGCATAGAATGGACCTAAAGTCAGTGAACAACTGTACAGGGAGTCCTTTGGTTATGATGCCCGCAAACTAGTGAGAGGACGGAACATGGAGGACCCGAACATGCCCCAAGGCCACCTTCTCACGAACAAAGTGGATGTCGATCTCAATGTGCTTTTGTGGTGGTGATGAATGGGGTTGGCTATCATATAGACAGTATAACATTGTCGCAGTAGACAATCGTCGCTGAAGCAATGGGAACATGAAGTTTCTGTAGTAACTGGTGTAACGAGCAGCATTCGGCCACCACATGAGCAACAGCATGGTACTCCGCTTCTGCACTTGAGCGGGAAACCGTAGTCTGACGCTTGGAAGACCAAGAAATCAAATTATCGCCAAGGTAGATGTAGTAGCCGGAGGTGGAGCGTCGAGAGTCTGGACAGCCAGCCCAGTCTGCATCGGAGTAGGCCGTCAAGATCTGAGCAGGCCCAATGCCGATGTGAAGCCCGAGTGACAGGGTGCCTTTCACTTAGCGAAGAATACGCTTGATCAGCGCAAGGTGGGGCTCGCGCGGATCGTGCATGAAGAGACACACCTGTTGTACGGCTTACGCCAAGTTAGGGGGAGTTAGCGTGAGGTACTGAAGGGCTCCAGCAAGGTTCCTGTTCTCAGACGGGTCTGCAAGGGGGGCAACATCGGTCGCGGAGAGTTTGGCGTGAGTGTCAACAGGGGTTGCGGTAGACTGACACTCAGCCATGCCTGTGCATTGGAGAAGCTCGACGGCGTACTGTCGCTAGGACAGAAGGAGTCCATCCGCGGAGCGAGTGACAAAGATCCCGAGAAAGTGATGAAGGACGCCCAGGTCGGTCATGGCGAACTCAGAGTGGAGTTGCTTGATGATGCGTCGGAGGAGGTCAGTCGAGGATGATATCGTCGACGTAGAGGAGCAGGTAGGCGACACGGGTCCCATCTTTGTAAACAAAGAGGGAGGTGTCGGATGTCGATGCGATGAAGCCAATGTGATGGAGGAAGGTCGCACAGCGCTGGTACCAAGATCGAGGAGCCTGCTTGAGACCATAAAGAGAGCGTTGTAGCAAACACACATGGTTAGGGAAAGCAGGGTCGACGAAGCCTGGGGGCTGCTGGCAGTAGATCGTCTCCTCCGAATTCCCGTAAAGAAAAGCGTTCTTCACGTCCAGCTAGTGGATGGACCAGGAGCGGGAGGCGATGATGCTGAGAACAGCCCGGATGGTTGCCGGTTTAACCACAGGGCTGAACGTTTCGTCGTAGTCGACGTCGTGACATTGTGAGAAGCCGTGAACCACCCAACGGGCCTTGTGACGAGCAAGTGTGCTGTCGTTGTTGAACTTGTGTTTGAAGATCCACTTGCCCGTGACCACATTGGCACCAGGAGGTCGCGGTACGAGGCGCCAGGTGCCGTTGTCGATGAGCGCCTTCTGCTCCTCAGCCATGGCCGCACGCTAGTTTGGGTCAGCCAAACCGCTGCAGTAATCGGCTAGAAGCGGAGAAGGTGTCATTGTCGCAGAGAGCTCTACGTACCGAATGGGCTGTATAGCACCAGACTGGGTTCGTGTGATCAGCCGGCGCTGCAGATCGGCTGGTGTTGCAGGTATAGCAGTGGAGAATGCGTCCATGGGCGTCTGGTGAGCTGAGGGCACCTGCGCAGCCGGGGGTGACTGGGCCGGGGTGGCAGGGACCTGCGGGCGGTGACTGTAGACGAGGCAAAAGTCACGCTGCTGAGCCGGAGGTGTGGAAGGCGAGTTCGTTCCCAGCTCCTGGAGAACGGGTCCACGGAGAAGTATTGCGGGATCCTCCTCCTGGATAGTAGGCAAGCGTCGCAGTCGCTCGACCTTATGGTAGGTTGTGGAGGAGAAAGGAAAAACGGACTCGTAAAAGACCACATGGCGGGAGAAGATGATGCGCTGAGTGGAGAGACTGAGGCACTGATATCCTTTGTGAGAGGAGGGGTAACCTAGAAAGACACAAGCAATCGAACGAGGAGCGAGCTTGTGCTATGCCGTGGCAAAAATGTTTGGGTAGCAGAGACACCCAAAGATACGGAGATGGCTGTATTCAGTGCTGTGATTGTAGAGGAGGGTGGTGGGAACGACATTGTGCACGGAGGAACAGGGCCGGCGGTTGAGGAGGTAGGTGGCTGTGGCTAGAGCTTCGGCCCAGTATGGGGGCGGCATGTGGGCATGGATGAGCATGGTGCGGCTAATGTTATTCAGTGTGCGGATGACACGCTCAGCCTTGTCGTTTTGTGGAGACGTATAGGGACAGGAAAACCTTAGGACAATGCTACGTGAGAAAAGAAAAGTAGTGAGGGTGCGGTTAATGAATTCAGTGCCATTGTCGGCCTTGAGGGATTTAATGGGAAGGCCGAACTGGATCTGCACAAGAGCGCAAAAATCAATAATATGGGATGCTACCTCAGATTTGCGTCTAAGGGGAAACGTCCAGGAGAAATGAGAGTAGTCATATAGAAGAACCAAATAATATTGAAACCCAAATATGTCGCTACAGGAGATGTCTAAACATCACAATGAGCGAGTTCAAAGGGAACACTACTACGAGACTGCGAGCGAGTGAAAGATAACCGCACATGTTTGCCAAACTGACACGAATGACAGAGAGGCAATCTACTTTGGTACAAGAAATGGAGGAAATATTCTGAAGGGTGTCGATGGCGGCTGGAGCAGGATGACCGAGGCGTGGTGCCACAGGGTGCTGGTGATGGCGAGGGAGGCGACTGGCAAGGTAGAGCTAGCGGACGCGGGAACAGTGTAGAGATCGCCATCACTATTGCATTGAAGCATCACGCGCCGAGTCAGGATATCCTTAACAAAAAAACCAAAAGCGTCAAATTCAATGGAACAGTTGTTGTCCCGGGTAAATTGACGAACCGAAAAAAGGTTGTGAATAAGGGAGGGGACAACAAGGACGTTACTAAGGGTGAAATTTGACATACTAGTGAGAAGAGCGGAGATGCCTTGACACGTGATAGGAAGGATGTGACCATTGCCTACAGTGATGGAAGAATGGGAAGTAGGTAGGCGATAGAGAAGTATACCATCCGTTGACAACATGTGAGAAGAAGCACCAGAGTCCATAACCCAGCCCTGATTGTGGAGGGATATTTGGTTCAGGGATTGCAATCAGTCCATCCTGGTCCCAAGTCTGGGCCTGCTGGGACAACTGGACGGTGGCGAAGACAGTGTGGGCCTGCGGTCCAAAGCCCCACAGACCAGCAGAGGGGGCGCACCATCCGCCTGGGCCGTACGGGGCCGAGACGCCCTAGTCTAATTCAATTACGTCAAATTTCAGCCAATCAGAACGTGTCACCCTCTCACACACCCTCTGTCTCCTGCACTAATTCAATTACGTTAAATTTTAGTTTAAAAAATGATTATGTATTTAAATTGATTTATTTTCAAAATTAAAAATCAAAAGCATTTTTAGAAAATTATAAGCTTTAAATTAAGATCCATTTTGACTATTTTTTATTCACATTTTAATAATTTTTTATTTTAAAGTACATAGATTGAAACCCGCAAAGTACATGATTATCTAGTTTCATAGTTCACTAAACGTGCAAAGTCCATTTTGAAGATCAAAGTACATTGAATGTGCAAATTCAGTTGATGAACTATATATTTTCAATCGATGTACTTTTTCAAAAATATATCAAAAACCAATTCAATACAGATTTTGAATTGAAGCTTATAATATTTTACATTTAATTATGAAATTTGTTTTCTTCAAAAATTTCTAAGTCATTGGATAAATTGAATTGAATGAAATTGAAATTGAAATTGAAATTGAAATTGAAATTGAAATTGAAATTGAAATTGAAATTGAAATTGAAATTGAAATTGAAATTGAAATTGAAATTGAAATTGAAATTGAAATTGAAATTGAAATTGAAATAAAGATAAACATGGGAGAGAGAGAGAGAGAGCGCTGAGGTGTCACTCTGCATGTTTGACATGTGTCCATACAGATGCGAAGGTACATCAATCTTTGGATATTTGCCCTTCTAGACACGTGTCGCGCACCGAGAGTGGACACTTGGCGGCATCTGGGCGAAACTGGACAGAAATGGACAAAGTTTTGCAGCGTGTGAAATACATGGGGATTCTTAACGGATTCATATTCTATATATATATATATATAGAGAGAGAGAGAGAGGGATCAGGTGAAAATCGATTTGGATATGTAAACTGTGAATTATTTGTAATCGTTGATATATTTTCAAATCAATGCATAAGATTTTTTTTAATTTTAATAAATCACCTGATAAAATCAATTAAGGTCGGAGTATATCATCTCCTTATTTTATGACGCCTCTTAACTATCAAATCCCTTAATTTACTCCATTTGACACATGCACCCCACTCGCGTCTTTTGACCACGTCTCTTTCTGAAAAAAGAAGAAAGTTTTCTGTTGCATCTGTCCACCACGATCTCTGATGTACACCACGATATAATGGTACACATGTTATGAATTTGGGATGGTACTTGGTGCAAAACCCTTGAAGAGGTGCATATATTGCTTTTAGATGGTGCGCTTTTCGATTTTGTTATGTTGCTTTGTAATTTACAGATTCATTATTTGGTGCATAACTCGCAGTGCACATATTGATTTTACATGGTGCACTATTATGAATTTAATTTGGTATAAATTGTGCGCGAGATTCACTAATTAATTGTACATTGCAGTAACAGTGTAGACATGAACTTTATTTCATAAGAAAATTACATCATAAAAATTCAGAAACCTAGACATGTATCATTAAAAGAATAATACAAAAATTCCAGATGTGCACCATAAAAAATATTGTGCAAATTTAGATGTGCACCATTAAACCCAGAAAAATTGTGCACCATTCAGATCTTCATTGGGGGTTGAAAGCGCGATGGCTGCAACAGAGCGTTCGAGCATGGCGACTGTAATGAACTTGGGGCGGAGTCAATTATTCTTCCATAATTCGAGGCTTTAGCAGTCCAGATTTGATGTGCAAGTCTCTCGCATGTTGATTGTTCACAGTCTAGAAGGCGACATGGATTTTCACGTTAAAGGATGCAAAAAACAATCCTGGAGCAGGATGAAACCTCAACTGATGGCGATAAGAATGTGGTTGCAGAATTTCAAAAGAAGACAGCGCGTGAGAATTTAAGAACGTAGAATGAATAAAAGAGAGGACATGATGATAATATAAAAAGGAAATTAAGAATAAAATCAAAGAGTGAGACATTCAAAAGATAATAACAACAGAGTAATAATTGCTAATAATGAGGAGAAAATATCTTGTATATATTATCAATAAATATGTAATAAGAAACAAATTTAAACTTGAATAATTGAGAATCGTCAGATTGAACAAGATAAAAGGATGATATTGGTTCACGATTTATATATCCAAATCGATTTTCATTTGATCCACTCCCTATATATATATATATATATATATTCACTTCTCTCGATTATGGGAGAAGTCATGTCGTGGAACAAACGATCACAACGTGAAACGATGACATCCAGTGAAATTCCCGATAGGATCAAGCAGCGTGTTTTATTTATCTTATAAGCCATGTTGATCTGGTTAAAACTTAAGATAAATACTCTACTACTCATTTGGACTTAACCGAGGAATATTAATGAAATCAAACTGAGTAAATCTGGATTCCTTGAAAGATCAGCTGCTCCTTCAAATCCAGATTCATGAACCAAACAAATACAATAAAAGTGAATTGATCAGGTTCACGTTTATTCTGAACAAATTTATCTAAGGATTTCAACCATAAATTAGCTCATATCCATCATTGATAAAATTGTATAAACCATGTTCACTTCAATACTCAATTATTGAAATTTAATCAAATCATTTAGGTTCAATATAATGAGCTAAATTCCAACAGATAGTTTATTAATAGTTTCACACAAAAACATAAATCTAATCCTTCTAACTAAATCAGTACTTCTAAGGTAATTTATCAACTTCTGGTTGATAAGTTGCTTATTTTTTGTTCTTATTACTTTGCACCCTTTTTGTATGCGTGTAATGTGACGTGCTATTAAGACTAAAGTTTGTTCTGTTGATCGAGTCATAATCAAGGGGAAAGTAATTCACTTCAACCTCTTACTTTCTTTGCCAAGTCTGCAAGTTTATGTATGATCATGTATCCATCAACTTTGTGTGGGGTAGGCCTGTGCGATTTTTATGGATTGTTCGTTAGGCTCTTCGGCCCAGGTTGTAGGCGCCGAATGTCCTTCTTTTATCAATAAATCACTTTCTTAATAAAATGTATCCATCAATGTAACTCCACGTAACCTATGATAGGCCTATATGGTGTATCTATGATATCACTCATACTTCTTTGATATAGGGGTGATGTTTGATCACTTCAAGCCTCCAAATTTATATGACCCTTTACTTTAATAATCTCCGAAATGTTTTCACCTTGACCATTAATAAGATACAATATTATTCAATTTTAGGTGCTTTCTCTTCGTTAGTTTGAGTCGATCTGTGGGTATGGTTGGTTTTCTCTTCTACAAATTTAACTTGGAAAAAATGTATTTGAAAGAGTTTCAAGACTACAACAACTTAAATGTGGGATAGAGCATAAGATTAACTATGAAGGATAAACATCAAATCTAAAATTTTAGAGGTAAAATTGTAATATAGGAAAATTTGATACAATTTGTAATTATTTAGCACACATAGAAATAATTTACCAGCTTTGAAGAGGTAGTTTTGTAATAAAATTTAGATCATAATTATTTTCCAAAAGTTTAGAAAATTTTAAAAACATTATGAGAGTGAAAAATTCAACTATAATAGAATGCTTAAAGTTAATTCTTTCAGAGCAAGCATCATTTGCAGTTTACAATAAGAGTCATAAAAGTTAAAAAAGAAATTTTCATTCAAAGTTGGAGCCAATGGGAAGGCTAATCTCTCTTGATTTAGTCATGTTTATTTTAATATATAATGATTGATATACTTGCTAGAGTAGCGAGCAATTTGTCTTTTATAAAATCTTGGTTGTATGTAAAAATAATTCTGTCATGTTAATATATTAGTAATATTTTCTATCCATTATTTTTCCTACCTATTTGAATTACATATGTCATGCTAGGTGCATGATTCATTGCTACTTGATCTTACATTAATTCCCTTACAGACGCCTAAAAATTTCCACTTTAAAATGCGTATGAAAAGAATTATATGCTAAAATTTAATTTAATTTTACTCTAGCCCAAAGTATTCTATAACTGAGTCAGCAAGCAGCGCATGCAAGACGGAAAAAGTACATGCCCTATCGCACGATGGCCATGCGTCAGAGAACACGCTTTCTCTTGGACAAATTAATATTTTTTACTATAAAACACTACTTGTATCAAGTGAATGGGTAAAGAGTTATCTCTCGTGTCATACAGAGGATCTTTTCCAAATTAAAATTTGTTTATCGTGCTAACAGAACTTTATAATAACCTATTTATACATAATTTTAATACTAATATAATATGTGATGAAAATTGTTTTACTCTCCGTTCAAAAATAGCTCTCGCTTTGACTTTTTAAATATGATTTCATTCATCATTTTTATGTGAAATATTATGATAAATATTATGATAATGTGTATTTATATATTCATATTGAATTTTATTTGGATAATATTTTATATCATAATTTTTATCTATATTTGAATAATTTGCGTTCAAAATTTAATGCATATAAAATTAAACAATTATTAAAAAAAATATAGTATTATGACTTTAACTTTTTGTTTATGCATCAAACCTTAATTATTGAAGTTCATTACCATGTGATTGGATCACATTCATCACAATGACTTTTCCTCTAGTATCAGCTGTATTGACACTTTTATTTAATAAGCTTCACGTCATGTTAATCTAATATTGTATAATATTATATCAACAAGTACAAATCGCCAAATATCTGTTTAAGAGATGGTTATAAAGATTGAGATGTATGAGTGCAAAATTTGGATTAATTGAATGTATATTTTTATATTTTATAGTTGTAAATTGTAGACTAATTTAAAGCTATTAAATTTGTTGAACTGAATGACTCAGATTTAAAAACAAAATTATGTATAACAAATATATGTGTACTCAAATTTGAAGATAAGATATGTTATATTATATTTATTTATTATATGGTTGAGACAGGTATTTTTTTAACGGGCACTCGGTTTGCGGGTTAGCTTTCATGAGTCTCTAAAATCCGTTGTGTAAGTTTCCAATAAGAATCACACTCAAGACCTCCTAGTTGGATTTGCAAATTTCTTACCAATTGATTCAATTCCTTTTAATAAAAAATAAGATATTCAATAACAATTCCCGAAACCAACAACGATGAACATTCAAATATGAGAAACTTATGAATTTAAATGACTCAATCCATATTTAATCAAACATATATTGTGTGAACATTTGAATTTTATACTTGTTGATTTGATTAGTATATTAAATATTTATTTTAATATATATTCAATGAAATATTAATTTATCAATTATCTACATTTTAAATTATAAGAGAAAAAACCTTAATAGGTCTTGAACTATCTTCTTACCCAATTGCGATCCGAAGTACCATATTTTTTAAATCAAATGCAAAACTGTTAGCTTTTGGATGGAATTTTCACACCGTTAATCCACTTTGAAAATTGTTAACAATTCAAACTTGTCATTAAGAGAAAATTGAAATATCAAGTGGATCTTACCGCCACAAACCTTAGCATCCCAACCTCACTCAAGTGTGCTGCTGATTGGTGTCATAGGAATTTCCAACCTCGCGGCTATCACGAAGTCTTCCGTCTCTTTACCTGCTCTCTTCACCTTTGATCACAATCATGGCCAAACATGTGTTGAGTACCAACTGCACCACCACCAACACTCTCAGCCACTCCTGCGACCTCGTATGAGTAATCCAAATCTATCATCTCCGCCGCCGATCACATCATTATATTACCATTTTCTCCATGCCTCGATAATGCTATACGATTTTTGATACCAAAAATCTCAAATATTATATCAAAATTACTAGTAAGCACACACTCATTTTCAAATGATAATCATAGAGTTAACAATTCAATTTATTATGTGCAAACTTCTGATTGTAACAAAGAAGGGTAGAGAAGCAAAATAGAGTATTGCACTCCTCCATGCACTTCCCCAACAACTTCTCATCCACCCTCTCCCTCTCTAGTATGGCGGATCCATAGGTTAATGAGTTGGTCGTATGACCCTACTCAATTATTTTTAGTTTATATAAATATAAGATATTTTAGAGTATTAAGTTAAACAAAAGACATAAAAAACTCTCTAAGAATTAAAATGAACCTCCACAAATTAAAAAATATCATATATATTCCACAAAATATAATTTTTTGATAAATGACCCATTTTAATATTTTTTCTGGATCCATCCCTGTTATCCAAGAGCTTGGCATCCACATTTCTTTAGTGATGCATGACCCATATGTGATGTTGAATGAGGAGAACAATGAACAAGCGGAGGGATCCATGACAGATGACTCACAATGGAAGTGAGAATATAGTTGAAGAGAATGATGGAATGGAAGAAGAAGATGAGGCAGTATAGATTTGTGATTTCTCTGCAAATGGTGTCGAGCTGAAGCACTTCTAGAGTGACACAGTTAAAGATGATGTTAGCTTTTTTGAGTCACTACTCTAGGAGGAGGCGGTGGGTCGAGTAGACTGCAATAGCCTTTGACGACTCTATGACACGTTTTATATTAACTCACTCAAACTCAAATTAGTTTGACGCAGAGATTCACTATGGAAAAACAAAGCATTTGACACTTCTCCCCTGTCAGCAAGTTTATTGACAAATCAAGAACTTCAACGTGTTCATACAAACAAAGCTGGCAGAGACTGTGGTGGATCTACTGGGGGCAATGGGTATAGCCGCTTTGTGTCCAAAATTACTCTACCCATGATAAAAAAATTATATGCATAAAAAATTATATGTAATTTCAACTAAATTTTTAATTTTGTCCCCCCTGCCTTACCGAATTCAACCCAAATTTTTGATTGTGTAATTTTGTCCACCCGAAAAAAATCCTCAAACCACCACTGGACAGAGACCTGACTATCTCATTGTTGTATGACAGCAACTCCAAAGCTCCTGACTAGGTTGTAGTATTTGTGGAGGTCAGATTGACCATATCGTTGACCTTTGTCGGGCGGAAGAGATGAATAGTTGTTTGAAGGCTAATGAAGTATGATCCACTTGAATTTTTTATTCACTTAGACTATGTTTGGTTTGAAAAAAGTTTGAGAAAAAGTAAATATCTCATGGAATCCGTCTTATTTTCTCTTTGTTTGGTAATAGATGAAAAATTTTAGTGAAAATACTAAAACATTCTTTAATTTAAACAAAATTTCCTTCTTATTTTTCACTAAGTTTTTCATCTCTAATTTTTCTGAAATCAAACAAATGATTCGTTTTCATTTTCTAATAAATTTTCATTTCTCTTAAATTTTCTGAAAACAAACACAACGTTAAAAATAGGTTCGAACTGATAATTGCGTTAACTTTTTCAAAAGTTAACAGTCTGCATTAAGATGTTTTTCCCTTGAATTATAATGAAAAAAATTACACCCGTCACAACATATCTGGTAGTGTTCCACACTCTGGTAACAAATAAATATTTGAGCTGCATTTTCAACAACTGATATAAATAGTATGTTATAAAAATAAGGGTTAAAATTCAAAATGGGTTTTGAACTATCTCAACTTATTTAATTGCGGTCTGAAATACCACGATTTTCAAAAAAGATGCGATGAAAAAAATTGGTGATTTTCTTAAATAAAATTTATCATTAAATTATTAAACTAATATTATTATAAGACTTAAATTTGTGTGTGAAAATTACGTCTTTTGATTATCAGAATAAATAATATCATTTTGTGCATATAAAAAAAATTACATATTTTCATACTCAATCATCCATAATTCTCAATAAATTTAATAAGATCAATCATAAGAAATCAAACAAACTACTCTTAAGCATTACCTAAAATCAGTTCAATTTTTTTCCATCGCACTTTTTTTTTAAATTGTAATAGTTCGGACCGCAATTAGATAAACGGTGGTAGTCCAGAGTCCATTTTTTATTTTTTCCCCCTAAAATTTAATTTGAAACCAAAGTACGGACAAAGCCATTGTGGAGGGCAAATCGGGAATGAAAGAACGCAAGATGAGGTTTTTATATCTATCACCAAAAAAAGACATCACCAGCTCCGCCACCCTCATAATCCAAAATAAAATTGATTTCATTTTTTGATTAATATTCCATCATGCAAAGTAAGTTTGCAGCAATCCAAAACTAACTTATTTTGGTGAAAAAAATGATAGTTTTAAAATGAAACAAGGTAGTTTCGATTTTAAAAATACCATTCAAATTAATTGTATAGTGACAAATTATTATTGATGGCTGAAATTCAAAACTATATATTCTTAAATTTTTAATATTAAATAACAGAATTCTATATTTAATAAGTTACAAATAAACAAATATCAGATCAACTGCTTTATCGCATTTTCCTCTATCAAATTTCCTCTTCAAAATATCACTCTCGCATCTCCGCACTAATCAATCCCCACGCAAATTCATCGCCGGCGTCGGGAAACGGTTAATCGTGCCGATCATGAGCACCGGAGATCTGCTCAGCATCCACCCCTCCGAACTCAAATTCCCCTGTAACTCCATTTCCATACCCTCTTTCTTCATGAATTAAAATTCTTTCGCCAAGATCCCTTTCCTCAAATCTCATTATCAATTTTTATTTCCTCCTTGTTAAGCATTTTATGTGGACATGCATGAACATGTTGTAATGTGATGTTGATTGTGTTTTTTTTTTAATTTTTTTTTCAATGTGAGCGCAATCTGAGCCGCGGAGGGGAATGATGGTTGGAGTGACATGCGGATTGATGTTGTAATTTTGTATCCTGAGATCGAATGTTTTTGTTTTTCATTTTATTTCTGTAAGCTGATGATGCCATTTGGGAGACCTAATTATTTAATTGAAATTGTTGACTGATTTGGCCTATTCTTACATATGATATTTGTTTTTTATTTGTTTGATGTGATGAAGTTGAGGAGAAGAAACAAAGTTCGAGTTGCATGCAATTGACGAATAAGACGGATCAGTATGTAGCTTTCAAGGTACATTACAGATTTGTTAGGTTTTGTGTGTTGGATTTGTACTGGATGATGATTCCCAATAGCTGTCTGATGTTGCTTTTTTTTTTTTTGAAATAGGTGAAGACGACGAACCCCAAAAAGTATTGCGTCAGACCGAATGGGGGGATCGTCTTGCCTGGATCCACTTGCAATGTCACAGGTAAAGTTATCCATTGTCTGTAGCACTTCACAAGTTTTCATGTCAATTGATGCATACACATAGACATGAACTGAACTTGCTAGCTGGTTAGTATTTTTTTTGTACTCTTAGGTTCATAGGATATATTTTTATGTGCATGGATGTTAACTTTCCTTTTGTACCATGCAACCATCACAACTATCACAGTGATTTCATTTGCATTAACTTGTGGAAGAATATCACCAGTGATGTGCAGCATTTGTCCAATTTTTCTTCATGTTGATAATTTCCAACTTTGTTTTTATTGGATGTTGACAGTTACAATGCAAGCACAAAAAGAAGCTCCGCCTGACATGCAGTGCAAGGACAAATTCCTCTTGCAAAGTGTAGTTGTCACAAGTGGGACAGCCGCAAAAGACGTAACATCTGAAATGGTCAGATTTCATTGTCCTTTCAAAATTTGTCGTTGAGACTGTGTGAGGAAGTGGATTGATACTTTTGCTCTTATGTTGTGACATGTGAGTAGTTCAACAAGGAGGAAGGGAAGGTAGTTGAAGAGTTCAAATTAAGGGTTCTTTATATACTGGCCACCGCTCCATCCCCTGTCCCTGAGGGGTCTGAAGAAGGTTCTTCACCTAGAGCAACAGCACAGGAGAATGGGAGCATAAGTGCTCCAATGTTTGACTCTGTTAGTATTATTCTCTTTTGCACACCTGAAATATGTCCTTTACATATATGTGAGGCTGCTCAAAAACCAGATCATCAGATAAGAAGTTTCTCGATATGCATGTATTATGTGTTTGAGAACTGTTCTTAATCCATGTGCTATTGATCTCAGGTGAGTAGATCGCTGGATGACCCTAAGGAGAAGTCTTCAGAGGTAGAGTTTTACAGCCCCTAAACACTTGAGCAGTAAAGCATTGTCACTAAAGCTTCATTTTGGGAGTATCTTTTAGTCACTGTAAAGGTGTCAACCAGCATCTTAATTTCTTTTAGAGAAGCATGACTGGTACAGACGAACTGTCATGTTAGAATCAGGCATGCATTGTCACTAAAGTTTTTCTCGAGAAGTGAAAGATCCAGGGAACATATATTTTGCTAATCAAGAAAAAACAATCCCTGTTTTGATAAAATTGTGTTTCTGCTACAGTACATCCGAGCTGCACGTGCTAGTTATCCTAGATAAACTTGCAGCCCATGGCCATCTGGCCCAAAATTTTCGGTATTTCATCATTGAGGGTAACTTTTGTTGTTAGTCACTGCCAACTAAACTTAAGGAGGGCTCGCAGATGTGTAACTCTAGAGTGTTTTTTGCTGGGGACAGTGTAGCTTGTTATAATGGTGTATGTTAGGGATAGATCCTCTATATAAAGTAGAAGCATGGCAATGAGAGGACCTAATGGAAAAGTAAATCATGTCTCTGTTATTTTCCGTCTATGATTGTGCAATTAAGTTACTTCTTAAATACGCTGGTTTCTGCACAGTTAGTCTGTAAAAATTTGAGGGGAGTGTGAAATGAAAGTCCATGTGTGGTTGACTATGAAGATTTGATGGAAAATAAATAAACTATAATGGTAAGTTTCTGGATTTAATTTATTTCACAAGTAAATTGAAGCATAAAATCTTATAAATAATAATAAATAAAACAAATTCAAAGTGGCGTTTACTTTAGATCTGATCTTTCTTCATTCTGTTTTTTCTTCAAATTTCCGAGAACTAAATGTTAAAATTACCAAGAACTAAACAGGGTGTTCATTTTTCAATATGAGGAACTCCCTCAATTTTAATATAAAGGATGATAGTCTACACTTGAGGACATCAAACATTTTTAGTTCTTTGTACTTACTCATGCATCTTGACTTGGGAAAAAATGCTGCATCCTTTCACCTGCAGTTCAATGTAATGAACTGTTGATTATCACTTGGTTACAAGAGAATTTCACTTAACACAAAGATTTGGTAATTGATCTTCTTCACTATCTGTTTTTACAAGTGAAGAAAATTAGATAAGGCAGCACCGGTGCTGAGGCCTTCATTGGGGTGGACTCGTCCAGGATGGAGGCCCTTTGAGTGAGATATGTGTATTTGGTGTGGTGTTCTGTGAGGAGAGGCTGTGAATTTCCTTTTGCTCTTTTCATTAATGTTGTTTTCATTTTAAAATCAATGATATGTATGTGCAGGCTGTCTTTGCTATATTCAATTAACAATTAGCACTTCTTTACCTTTTTTATTCATAAAGTGGTTGATTTATCCATTATTTTACCTGTATGAGTTATATCTGAAATGTGTTTTTCCTCAGACTTGGTCTCTTATCTCCAAGTTGACTGATGAGAAAGCTTCTGCCATTCAACAAAATCAGAGGCTTCGCCAGGAACTGGTATGTTCAAATATTTTTAGCTTATCAGATTTGAGAGATGTCATTCAGTCATGCATTTTGCCTCAGAGTGTTAGTTATGTTGCTATAACCGTAGTACAATTGTCATTTTTACATTTTGTTCATTGATGCTGCCCTGAGGCTATGCAGCTTCAGCATCGCGTATGACTAGTTCGCTTCATATAATGTATTTCCACTAAGCACTATCACGTTTGGTAAAGATAGCAAATCAGGGCTTTTGTGGTCTTTTTGTTAATGTAATGTTTGCCTATGATCAGGAGCTGCTACGAAAAGAAATCAACAGAAGCAGCACAGGAGGTGTGTCCTTTGTATTTGTAGTGCTTATTGGCCTAATTGGAATCCTGGCTGGCTACATGGTGAAGAAGTAATGATAGAGGTTGCTCACCCGTAACTTTCATAAGTTTAGATGTCTGCGAGTTTAGCTACCAAATGGTCTCCCACAAACATCCCAGAACTCATCCACCTTGGCGAAAAGTGGATTTTAGCCTTTGCTCTTCCTACTTAACACTCCCCAGGGACCAAATTTAGATTCCTCAGCCATTTTTTTGGTGCTCGTTGCCACTGTATTCCCTTATTTTTGGATTTTCAGTAAGGTCTTGACATGAAAGTTACCACAATTTGATTCAACTTCTCAATTATCAGTTGGTTATCTCTTGTCATGCGCATGTAGCTGGTGCGACCATTCATCATTAGCACAATGTTCTGGCAGCCTTTTATGTCGGTTAGTGCAGTGACTGTTTTCATTCGCTAGCTCGGCGAGCTATCATACTGAGATCTTGAGTAATGTGTTACCGCTCAGGCTCATGGCGTCCATTTTCGGCTAAACTGTCAAAGAAAAACCTTGATCATTTTCGTAAGTTAGAAATATAACAAATGTGATGCTCTGTTGGGTCCAGGCTTGTGTGCTGAACAGCTCTATTGTGCATTTGTAAGCGCGTAATACACGGAAAATAGTAGCTGGCATCAGAAAGCCACTGCTAGAAGCCACGTCACTAAATGTGGCCAGAATCATTTATTCCCCTGGCTATGACCTGGCTCAGGCCAATCAGTTTTCAACAAGAGTCCGTCTGCAAGGATGTGATGGATGTATATAAATGGGCACACAGGCTTCAGTATCAGTGACACATAGAAGTGTGAAAGACTGAAATCATGGCTTCTTCGAAGGCTGCTCTGCTCATTGTCCTGAACATCACATTCTTGGCCTTGTTCGTCTCATCCACCAAAGTCGTCGGTCCTCCCACCATTCCTTCACAGCCTGCACCATCAGTCCCCTACCAGCCAACATTTCCGACAAAGCCAGCCAAGTGTCCCACAAACACCCTCAAGTTCGGAGTATGCGGCAGCTGGCTGGGGCTGGTTCATGAGATCATTGGCACCCCGCCAAGCAAGGAATGCTGCACGCTCATCTCCGGTCTAGCTGATGTCGAGGCTGCGCTGTGCTTGTGCACGGCCATTAAGGCTAATGTGCTTGGTGCTGTGATGGTAAAGGCACCAGTTGCAGTTAGCTCGATTGTGAATGGTTGTGGGAAGAAAATTCCAAAAGGGTTCAAGTGTGCTTGAGGCCTTACTTCATTTAGTGGCATGACGGACCATTAGGATCTTGATAATTTTCAGATTTTGTTTCATTTCCAGTCAATATGTAAGTTTCAGTCCTCAACCTGCTTACAGTTGTGTGCTTGAATAAGTATCCATTTGCCTTAATCTACAGTCAATTATTGTTATTATTAAGATGACAGTGAAAGTATCTTAATTGATGTGACAAATAGTGATGATTTACTAAGTCTTTAGATTTGTTTAATATTAACAATTCAAGCTCAAGCTTCATACAGGGGATGGATGCCTGACTTTTAACAGCTGCAATGTTTCATGTTCTATTTAGTCTCCCCTGTTGTTTAGCAAATAAAAGTTGTTGAATCAAAGTGAGTTTAAAGCTTTGCATTACAAATGCATGCCATTCAAGTATGAATGGGTTCATTGTTAGTGTAATAGGTTTCACACTCAAAATTAATTAATAATGAATGAGAGAGTCTAAGTATACTTATGAGTGTATTCTTATGAGATAATGAGCAATGTGAAAATATGCACCAGTTTATTCAGGAGTGCGGCTAAAACTCGCTCTGATATTATGTTAGTAAAGTCAGTTCCACACTCAAAATCAATTGACAATGAATGAGAGAGTCCAACTATACTTATGCATAATGTTAATTAGTTCTACCACCAGGTTAATATTTTGATAAACCAGCTTCTACTCGACATGATATGTAAAACTCGAAAGTGTAATTCATTAACTTATCAGTTATGCGAGCTTTGAAATTGCATATATTATTTTTTGAAAAAAAAATTTATTAGTAAGGACTGGTTTATGACATTACAAGGAGTGCTCATTTAGAGCTACAAATGAATGCTCATCAATGTGAGCTAGATGCCTCTAAGTTGAAAGCCAAGTGTTTAACCATCTCATTCAACACTCTTTCGACTATATACTATTTAAGAGTGTAACGGTTCAATTCGGTTTGATTTCAGCTATAAAACCAAACCGAACCATTCTTCATTGATTCTAATTTTTTGAACCGAACTGAATCACTTATTTTAAAAAATCAAACTGAATCAAACCATTTGGTTCAATTTAGTTTCAGGTCGATTTGATTAACTATATATAATTTTTTCACCAAATTCAAAAACCTGGTTAAAAATCTAGATCAAGCCATTTGATTTGGTTTCAGTTAGTTATTACAACTGCACAGTAATATCAAATACAACTATTAAAATTAAAATTACATTCTCAAGTAACATGGACAGATAAATTGTAGGCCGAGAATGAAGTGTGGTGATTTATTCTTATCCAAGACTGATAAATACTCGAGCTTTTCTTTCAAACACCTGATGGTGGCTCACTGTAGCATCTGATGATTCAGAAGAAGCACCTTACACAAATCTTCTAAAACCTGCAAAAGAACAAATTATCAGCACATATCCTAAGCTCTCACCGGAAGGAATTTCTCAACCTGGTCTCGTTTCCTCCTCAAATGTACAGTTGGATAACCTGTTGACAAGAAAAGTGAAGAGAACATATGTTCAAAGGTGATTCTGAGGAAGAAAATACGATCCTAAAAGGAGAAAATAATCTGTCCAAGCACTCACCTAATGTTGGGAAGATGAAATTCATTAGAGCCCACAGTTTTTATAGGTTATTTTTGATTGGGGTGCCAATTAAACTTAGTCTTCTCTAAATAGTTGTACCGAAATAAATTTCAATCACAGTGCAGCAAAAGAATTCAAAAGAGAACCAAATCCTACAATAAAAACAGCTTGAAAATTAAGAGCACTGACTAATGATAACTTGAAATCATTATTGATATTATGTTTAAGCAAATAATTTTTAGTGTTAATGATGAGTAAAGGATAGAGCCCTTGTCTTATATTTTGAATAAATAATCCCATAATGAAATTATGAAGACTTGACAGTTAGAATAAATGATAGGCTATAAAGACGTATTTAGACACATCACCAACTTTAAAAAACCAAAGTTTAGTACCAATAATTAAGTGAATGTTCCATTTGTAAGTTAATCTACTATAATAACATTATAGGATGTCACGCTCCCGGCGGTTATGCTCCCCCTCCCGAATCGAACCGGTTCGGTTCAAAATCGGTTGGTTCGATTTGAAATCAGTCAGTTTGGTTCGATTTGAAATTTTAAAAAACTGTTCGGTTTGAAACGGGTAGGTTCGGTCCGGTTTGAAATGTTAATAGTTTGATTGCGGTTTCAAATTTTAAAAAACCGATGACTAATAATTTGATTCAGAATTTAATTTTTACGAACCGAATCGAACCGAACCCGTCGATTCGATGGGTACTCTGCCTAGTAAGATTAATAATAATATGTATAGGATATGAAGACTGGATATCATGCATATTATTATTGTTCAAGTGTTATATTTTGTGTATGAACTAGACTTTAGGATTTATGATTTACCTTATAACAACATCATTAATTTATAAATTATTTTCATTTTTAATCAATGACAATCATCAACATTATGTAAGATTAATATTTATTTTAAAAATTTATTTGAGTATCTATTACCACGTTTCTCAATAAGAAGCGTGGTGAAAGATTTTCTTATCACCACACGCTTTTTAGCTTATGCGTGGTGATAAGTTCATATATTACCACAGTTAATACATAAAAGCGTGGTAATACTTAAATAAATTTTATTTAGTTTTTCTAAAGATATGTTTTATTTTATATAATTATAAATAAGTAAGTGGTTTTGCTTGATTTATAAGTTAATGAGATTAATTATACTATGTGTAGTACCAATAATTAAGTGGGTGTTTAATTTGTAAGTTAATAAGATTGATAATATTATGTATAGGATATGAAGACTAGATATCAGGCATGTTATATTGTTCAAGTGTTATAGTTGGTATGATTCTCGACTTTAGGATTTATGATTTACCTTATAACATGTTCATTATTTTAAATATTATTTTTATTTTTAATCAATGACAATCATCAACATTATGTAAGATTAATATTTAATTTAAAAATCATGGTAATAGGTTAGGACAGAAACGATGTCGTCTTATGGTCAAAACCTATTACCACGCTTTTCAATTTTCATCAATAAACATGGTAATAAGTTAGGCCAGAAATGATCTCGTCTTCTGGCCAAAATCTATTACCACGCTTAACTTTCAAAAAGCGTGGTAATAGGCTAACCAAGAAACGATGTCGTCTTATGAAAAACCCTATTACCACGTTTTTCATCAATAAGTGTGGTAACATGTTAGGCCAGAAGACGGCATCGTTTCTTGTTTAGTTTATTACAACGCTTTTGAAATTTAAAGTGTGGTAATAGGTTAGGGTCAAATCCTTACGGGTTTTGACCTTTTCTTATTACCACGCTTTTGTATAGGAAACGTTGTAATAAGTTACGATCAAAACAACCACCGTTTTGACCTTAATCTATTACCACGCTTTTCTTTCCAAATCGTGGTAATAGATTCTGGGCCAATTCGGTTCGGACCAATTACCACGCTTTATGTGATTATTTACCATGATCATACTAATGAACGTGGTAAAATATTAAAGCGTAATAATTGAAAACGTGAAAATAATGCTAACTTGTTCAGAATCTTTGCTGATAATTAATCAAAATTTTGCTCAGCAATGATAACCTAACTTAAGTAGGTATCATGAGTATATATACACTGGCGCCCATGAAAGATATGTTCAAACGGAGCCTCCTCCTGAGGATATTTTGAAAGATCAATAATTTACTATTGGTCTCTTTTTCGTTTTTATGCATGCACGAACGAGATGTCAGGAATTTTAACGTTGACGTAACAACTTAGTCTAAACTAAAAACCATGTCACATGGCCCCAGTTTCAACTCTGCGCATTATTGCGTTGACCAATGAGCATTACATATATATATATAATTATATATATGAGTCCTGAGTCAAACGATTGATGATGAAAACTGACCCTTCACCATGATTACTCTATGTCGTCATTTTCTAACGAACCTAGCAAGAGTAAGCCCTAAGTCTCATTCATTCTCAATTTTCCTAATAAAAATATTCAAAATAATAGATTGCAATCAAGTGAATTCCAAATGCAGATAAGTATAGTTCAACAAATACATCTATTTTTTTATTAAACAAAAAAATAATAGACCAAAATAGTAGAGTAGAGCTTCCATTATATGGAGATAGCCCGATCGCATGTCTCTCAGTCTCTAATATACAACCAGAAAACTGAGAGAAGGAAAGCTACACAGTTTATGTAGCTTGGCTGGCAGCTAGCTATATATCAATTTAGACAGCATACGTCCGTGTAGCTGGATCATCTTCCACAAGACTCAAGAGCTTGAGATCACTCTCTCAACATAACTGCTTCCATCATTTAGGTCAACCCTTATAAATGATCAGCGATGACGATACTTGAATTGGGAAGGCTATATATTCGGCACCACATTAGTTTTATAATCGTGTGTGCTTGCTCAGTTGTGATGTGGAGGGTGTACCTTTGGAGGTGAGTAGTCGAGATTAAAACCTGGTTGCTGCTCTCCTCTTTTCCTGTGAGGAACTCTATATGAGACTTTGGTACCCCCACCTCCAGTTTTAGCCTGACGACTAATCATCTTCATGCTTGAACGCTTACTACTACGCCTTTTATGGCTTCTAGCCCCTACTTTCACGATATTGTCATTGTTACTGATGCCCGTTTTGCTTGGTTTCCCTGAGTATGCTGTTTGGAGCCCTAATAAGTCTTTTCTAGCGGTGAGGTTCGACTTATGGTCATCATTCTGCGATAAGATATTAACATAAATGTTACAACTTTGATAAGGTGAAGAGGGAGAGTAGTCCCAGAGTACATATGTACACAACAATAATGCATATGCACAGATGAAGAATTCATGTTGAGCGAATCATATGTTTACCTTGTTATCAGTTAGGTTGGATTTCTGTGAAGTATCCTCATCGGGCACTACTGCTGCAGCTGCTTCAAAAGCGTGAGGCCTTGCACAACATTTATTATTCTGGATGTAAGCAAAGAGAACCAGAAGAAGGGTAGCACGAGACAACGACACTGACATCATGATAAATGAAAGTATGTGATGATGTGGAGAGTAAATCTTTCAAAGATGTGGTTGGTCAGAAAATCAGAGATAGATCTGCAATTTTCTTGAAGATGGGAGTCAGGTGACTACCAGCATGGAGGTACTGATGAGGGACTGTATTTGTAATTGATATTAGGCCGTGTTAGATTTCATGATCATTGAAGAAGAGGGCTGTGATGGTTGAAGAAGCAGATGCATATATAGTTGTTGAAAGTGGTATCTTCTCTTAATTCTGATGAATGAATCAACTTGGGACCCAAGAGACACTAATAGATAGGGAGACTACAGATCTCCTCCCAAATGAGCGACAGGTAGTAATAAATACAAGCAGATCTTATGATCATATTTCTTGTAGCATGGGAGAAAGAGAGATAGAGAGAGAATGAGAATGAGTAAAAAAGGGGGGTTTCTTGAAAGTGGATTCAAAATTAGTACTTTAAATAAATGAATATAAGCAAGTGACTGACTTGATATCAAAAGCAGAGAAAACTATGTCTCTCTTGTAGAAAACCAATAAATAAAATTAAAAACGACAAGTGAATTGTAATCCCATCTCTTCTTTTCCCATTTGGTTGTGTTTGTGTTGGGTTTGAAGAGAGCATTTGCATGGGATGTGTTGACTCTCCTCTCGCTCTTTGCTTTCCCGTGTCTTGGAATCTGAAAACATTGATACCATGTATACCTAGGTGTGTACGTATTCACATACATATGCATTGCAACTGTTGCTTCTCTTAGTCTTAATTAACACCGTAGGATGTCTGTCTGCATCTAAACGAAACCGAAGCTGCATGTTCACATATCGTATAGCCGCAAACAAAACAAGAGAACACATAAGTTCGTTGTGGTGCAATGCAATGTCTTGCAAGCCAATCAATTGCCATTTTTAAATAATCTCGATATGAGCATATCATTAGCTAGCAGTCTTCGCCGTCATATTAAGAGAAGTCTAGCTTTCCAAATCATCATGATCACTTGATCAGCTATGCATGCCACCACCTGATACCCCTTATACATTATTCATGGTACAATATGATTAACGTAACTGGACCAGCTAGGGGGGGTGGGGGGACTCTGGCATCCCATTTGCTACTTGCCCCTTGTGTTGTGTTTGTATTATATGGAGAAATTCAGCCCTACAAACATGTGATCAGTATCCTGTGTGAGCTGTTACACGTCGACCCTCATCCTCCATTATCCTGCTGCTGGACCCTTACAGGTAATAATAATCAGATACGTATCAATCAATAATAAAGAAATAACGTAAACATAACATCAACAATGTCGTGATTTTGATAAAGAGATGTTTGTGCTACGTGTAAGGTACTAAAATGAAACAAACCGGGTCAAGTCAGACTAGATAACGTTATTAGCAAAAATATAAACCATATTACAAAGACGACACAAATACAGAGATGCGTGAGTGACCATCCTGCTCTCCTAGTGCCAGTGCTACACCTCCTAGTTCTACCACGTGTGCTCGCCGCCCGCCAAATTATCCCCACCAGCAGTTTCAGCTAGCCAGCCCACCATCACTGCTGTATAGTTGAACCAACGACAAACTTGGCTTGTTTTGATGACTGTCGTGCGTTGAGTTGAGGTGAGGAGTTGGGTTTTGGACATATATAAGACGGCGCGACAAACATGAGAAGTAGCATAGCAGCGAGTACCGAGGTGCATCATGGTGGGATGTGGTGGATCGGTGAAGGCGTTGACAACCCGACTCGTGCGGATGCATGTCCTCGTCATGTCCGGCACTCTCCTCGGTCTAGTCAGTGACCTTGTCGGCTACCAAACCTAAACACACTCTTTTACTGTCTCTTTTTTCTTTCGCTGACCATTTCAATGCATCACCAGGGCCCAAAAGAAGGCCCCTTTCTGATAGCGAGTTTAACCCATATCGCATGCCAGCCCAACTCTAAGCTTATCCCAGTTCTCCTTCGTTAAGCCTATCTCAGACCAGTCAATCAACCTATACATTCATGCCACAATTGTCAAACAGTTCTACCACATCCTCAAGTATATCTACATTGTTGGAAATCGATGTTAACCTAGTAAGATTCGTAGTAATAATGCTGGTGATTAGTAGTAAAATGACGGTTCAAATAACTGACACTTGGGAAATGAAGGAAAATAGGACATAAACAACTATAATAACAAGCTAGCTAGCTAGTGTGTCTCATATGTTGTGACAAAGTATGATGGATGTCTTGCGTGCAAAAGCCCACAATAGGGTCTTGCTTGTGGTTGCGGGAAGCTGGTGATGGACATATACATATGGATTTCTTGACAATGGAGAAAAGAATCACAAATCCTTCGCATTGGAACATCACCCGCCCCAAAAGGAGAAACGAAATGTAGACGGTAGACCGTATACGAGGAATGATGTAAGCGTGCTTGATGAGGTTTGGAGTTATTAGAGTCGAGAAGAAGCCAAAGGAGTCGAGGTGGATGTGATATGGAACGAAAATGAGCAAGCAAATGGAAAGGTAGGTGTGCATGAATGAGGTGGCCTGGCTTCTTAATGACTTTAGTTTTGTGTATTTTAATATGGAAAAGGAGTTGTTGTGACGACTAGTATAGTATATATGTTAAGTTAAGAGATTATTGTTTCACATGGGGTGGCTTATGTAATGCATAGTTTATATACATACCATCAATAATTACATATGATTTTTTTTAAAGGGGATCGATAGTGGTTCCCACTTTCCCCTGTGCGGTCAAGTTCATACTCATTGCGGGTCAGCTCACGCGCACCTTGTTAAGAACTTTGGGATTGTTAGACAACATCCAATACCACTAGAACAACACCTTGTTGGTGATAATTACAGATGTTACAAGTTACACATTTGACGTACGTGGGTGATTTATATGTCCAAATTGAATGCCTCACATCGCCTTGAGCTTATATTGAAATGCAGGGATAACATTTTGTATTATCAAGTTAAATTTTATTAGATAGATGACGTAGACATCTTTGTAATGTAACTTAAGAGCTCGGTATTCAATAGAATTTCACCTCAGAATCTGAATCAGTAGGCAACACTCCACTGGTGGCTAGATGATAGATGTTGATGGGTGAGATTTAAGTCCAAAACTATAAATATTGTTTTATTTTCTACTACTTTAATTTGAATTCGATGTACAGGATATGAATACCTCGTGCATGTCTCCTTTTCACGATGCACAACCACAGCTTGATAATCTTTTTGTCCTCTAATACATATTGTTTAAGATTAATTTGAATAATTAAGGTGATGTTAATGGTAGCTGTTGAACAAATTTAATGCGTGGGTGATTGGTATTTTTTTACAAAAATTCGTGTAAAAAATAAAATTGGTAGATTATTACTGGTGATGAATGATTTTTTTATGGGATAAAACCCAAAAGGAGCTCTGAACTACCACTACGTACCTAATTGCGATCAGAACTATCATGATTTCCAAAAAAAGTGCGATAAAAAAAAAATGGACTGATTTTCTAAAATAAAATTTACCTCTATATTCCTAAACTAATATTATTATAATACTTAGATTTGTGTGTGAAAATTACGTCGTTTGGTTATCAAAATAAACTATATCGTTTTGAGCACATAAAGAAAATGACATCTTTTGATAACCAAACGACGTAACTTTCGCGCACAAATTTAAGTCTTATGATAATACTAGTTTTGGAATGTAATGGTAAATTTTATTTTAAAAAATCCATCCAATTTTTTTTTTCATCGCACTCTTTTTGGAAATGACGGTAGTTCTGACCGCAATTGGGTAAACGGTGGTAGTTCAGGGCCCCTTTTGAGTTTTTCCCTTTTTTTTATTGATTATGATAGAGAAGTGATTAATATTTGACGTTTTAAGGTAGTTGTTGATATTAAACACGTATTGAAAATTATTTAGTAACAAATAAAAATAAATAAAAAAATTTAGATAAGTAATATGTAAAAAAAAGGTAGATGAGATATACGAATCAGGGGGGCGGATCCTGTGAAAACCCTCCTGAATATGTAAACTGTGAACAAATCATATTCGTTGATTGTATTTCATCCGTTGGACATGATTTTATAGATTTATTATTTAATTTTTCAAAAATATAATTAATATCTTATTTATGCTTTTTTAGATTTATTCCTTGATTCTCTCCTTTAAATTTGGAATGAAACGTTTAATTTTTTCTCACTCCTTTGAATGAGTTTTTCTTTCTTCTTTAAATCGGAAATCGTTCTGATTTTTTCATCTGATCTTAAAAACATAGATGTGCACCTATTTAAACTTAGAAACACAAATGTGCATCTATTTAAAACCCAGAAACACAGATGTGCACCAACTACGACTTGGATTCGTGAAACACAGAAACACAGATGTGCATTTATTTAAAACCCAGAAACACAGATGTGCACCTATTTAAACTCAGAAACACAGATGTGCACCAGAAAACACAGATGTGCACCAACTACGACTGGGATCCGTGAAACACAGATGTGCATTTATTTAAAACCCAAAAACACAGCTGTGCATCTATTTAAAACTCAGAAACACAGATGTGCACCTATTTAAACCCAGAAACACAGATGTGCATCTATTTAAAACCCAGAAACACAGATGTGCACCAACTACGACTGGGATCCGTGAGCCGACACTTGGGCGGTGAGGTTCAAGGTGCTGGGAGCAGAAACCGGCGCCTCAGCCTCGGAGGAGGGCAGCAGGGTGCTGATGTGGATGAAGGGAGATGTTGTAGGGGATTTCTTCATCCGATTTGATTAATGTGGCGGCGGTGTTGCTGCCGTTGTCCTCGATGACGAAGCCGACCTTGCCACCTTTGATGTCGAGAGCGTGCGTTAAAACCCACATAAACCTAGCTCGTTAGATCTGGAGATGAAGAGGATGATTTATGACATATAAGAGATATGGTGGCGACAATTAAGGAAACAATATCTTGATAATATGTAATTAATAAAAAATCAATAATTAAACATTAATTTAAAATTATGTTGACCGTAGGATGATTTATGATTAAAAGATATGATTAGTTCACAGTTTACATATCCAAAGTGGTTTTCATTTGATCTACTCCTTATGAATCAGATCCAACAAAAGTTTTATTGGATTGTTGGTAATGGTACCCGATTAATGGCTTAGCAGATAAAAAAAAGATATCTCGCTGAAACACATGCATAGTGTAAGCATATGAATGAAAGCAGCAGATGTCAAAATGAGCAGCTAGCTAGCTGATGGCTCATGGTTAACCAAGCCCGTAAATGCTAAATAAGAATTCAAGACGAGTAAAGGCATCCGTCGTCCCGACGGTTTCGGTTTGAGAAAAAAATTAAAAATCGAACCAAATTATTAGTTATTCATTTTTAAAATATGAAACTATACATCGAATTATTTTTTAAAATTTGAAATCGAACCGAACCAATCGGACCGGACCAAACTACCCGGGAGCGTCGTACGGACAGACCCGCGCGATCCTATTCTATTATATATAGATGTGCAATTATATGCATCCTAAATACTAATATATATCACATTATATTAGGGTTTGCAATATTATTCTCTCTCGATAAAGATAAAAGGAACTTTCTTCACAATCTTGTTCCCACGTAATTGTTGTGTGGTTTACAAAACTTCCACATACACTACTCTAAAATCTCTGACATTTTGGTTTGTTTCCTTTATCATTTTTGACATAAATTAGCATCAGGAAATTTATCCGCTAGAATACACGATACAGACCCTCGAACTGCATTGTTGACTAAACATGAAGGAATTACACACATTTCCTTCATTGCATTTTGTGACAGACATCCTTAGGGCATCTCTATTGAAGTTTTGTCGGAAGGTTTGTGTCAGACTACGAACCGCTTCGTTTTGATGTGAAGGTTCGTTCGTGGCCTTCTAACACAATACCACGAAGCGGTTCGTGAATTGAGAATACACGGCGTTTTCAAGTTAAAAGCGCCGTATATACTTTATACGACGTTTTTAAGTTAAAAGCGACGTATAAAGTATTATCATATACAGTGTTTTCAACTTAAAAGCGTCGTATATGGTATGTATTCAAATTTAGAATATCTTTAATAATAAACAAATATTTGTACGGAGTTATATGGATTAAGAATCTTTTATACCGTGATACGGATTAAAATATATTTAAGAATCTTTATACCATAAATAATTTTACCATAAACAATTTAAAAAAATCTTTATAGGGATTAAAAAAATTTATTATTGAATTTTTTATCATATAAATATAAAAAATATGAGTTAATAATTATAAATAATCAAATATTTAATAACTTTAGAAAATTTTTAATTAAAATAATATGAAAATGTAGAAAAGGTATAATGTGACATGTGGGTCCAAAAGTTTGATAGGTTTGTTTCAATGTGAACGTTAGTTTATAAAATTAAAATTTATGACAAAAATGAATTGACATAACACAAATCTGATCTGGCATGACACAAACCACCTTTATGATTTGTTTTGATGGGGATGCCCTTCCGTTGCCTGCTTTCATATTTATATGCTTCCTCAGTCCACATATGTTATCTTCAGGGTTACATTAAGTGTAATGAAGGCTCTGTACCCGACAGTGAGAAATGAGGTCTGTTATCGTTTGGTGAAGTTATTTCGTATCTTCAAATTCATTATTTATTAATAATTTATTATCATATGAAGATTTTTTTTTAGACTTTTTTTTGTTAAAAAATATTTCATTTCAAAATGGAGTTTGTACAATTGATTCACTTGCACCCCTTAGCCCGTGCCTGACCTTTCTCGTCCAGACAATCTTCCGGTGACGCTCTTTCAATCTTGTTCCTTACCGCCAGAGGTCCGGGCAGCTATTGCCCACGATCAGTATCGTTTGCCTTAGCCTACGGCCTCGGTAGGTCTAGTGTGCCTCCGCCGTCCTTCCTTGGGCTAGTGCGGTCTCGCGCCTTACGCCCTCGGCAGCCTGCTCTCAGACCTTCTCTTTGTATCGCGCTTTTGCTTTTCGGTCCAATCTTTCTCTTAGCCTTGTGCCTGGTAATATTATTATTTTTCTTGTTTTTAGAAAAAAAAAGACCCACATTAATGTGAAATTTCATAAAGACAAAAACTTGCTAGATATGTGACATAAATCCAGCCCACAAACCATAGGTGCCCTTTGAACCGCCATGCAAATGCTAACTCATACAAACACCGTAGTAACCAGACAAAACACAAATCAATGTAACCCAACCATACAGCATGTATTGTCGTCCGACAACAACCACAGCGATGGCAAACAAGTAATTCCGTCCCCAACGTACGCTTCCACTATTTGCCATCAAAGTGGATACCACCAAAAGTTATAACCGTCGCCATCAAAATTTGTTCACTTTCTTTTCATTGCCAAACCGAACCCTCAAATCCAAGCCGCACATACTCGCTCCAATCCATGCCATCTCGGCCGTCAGATCCATCTCGATCTCTTCAATAATGGCCTCTCGTCTCGTCAGACTCAGCTCCGAAATCCGAAATTACGAAAACATCCCTACCGATGGCAATAATATAAATTCGTGGTAACACATCCATTCACCGAAATACTCCTGGGAGTAAAAAGTGTCACCGGTCAGAAACCAGACGCTCTCGTTCAACGCGTGTGATGCACTGACCAATCAGAGAGTGAAACGTGTCCTGGCTGCTCGGGTTTGCTTTTTTGTTCTTGCTCTGTCTTCTGGTTGATGATTCGGAATGGACAGAGAAAATTTACTCCTATACAAACCTAGCGGATGTACAGTACTTTACTTTAATACCAAGCTGCACGCATCCACAGGACAAAACAATGGCAGAATGCAAAGAGAGAGAAGCTGAGTCTCACCACCACCGTCGTTATCATCTTCGTTAATGGCGAGCTGAAGGAGAGAGTTGTGAAGGAAGAATACGAAGTATTCGGTTCCGAAACTGGAGGGGTTTGTGTTGGATTTTGAGAGGTGTGTTATTATGCATTCATTTATCATCAGCAATTGTCTTGTCTTTACAGCCCTGAATTTGATACACTCCAAAAGCAAAGAAGATAAAAAAAAATGCGTTAAAAGCAAAAGCTTTGTGTAATCTGCTTGTGGAGTATTTTGGTTTTTTTCTCTACTTCTTCTATCATAATCATCATCATCATTGTCAATTTGGATGAATGGATATCTATGTCTTGCTGAAGATCTCACCTTTTGCAGTTTTCAGAGGCACCCTTTTGCTTGATTTCCCCCAATTTTGAATTGAATTCTGGAGAAAAGGCGGAATTAGGGCTTCGGTGGTTGTTTCTCTGGTTCGAGATTTGTGGCTGTGCCTGATAGAAATGCCCTTACCTTTTGATATCCAAGGCAAGCAACAGCAGCAGCAGCATCTGGGTTTCCTTCCTCAAGATTTGATTGCGACGGAGGAGCAGCTGCAATGGAGCAACATCAAGGCGGAGGATGCCGGGCTGAGTCAGTATGCCGCCCGTGAGCCGACCTCCGTTCTCGACGCCAGAAGAAGCCCAAGTCCGCCCTACTCGTCTTCCACACTGTCTTCCTCTTTAGGTAGCTCCGCCAGTGGCGGCGCGCCTACACCCGTCGCCAGCCAAGAACCATGTGGCGGCGGCGGCGGCGGCGCCCGAAACAACAACTTAGATTTTGACCAGTCGATGTTCGGCTTCATATTGAACGACAACAGTAACGCCCACATTGACGACCCGGCCGGCTTGAGCAAGCTGATATCAGCCGAGCCAGTGATGCCTTCGGATTTGGATTCTCTGGGAGCCATTTATCATCCTTCTCAGCATCAATCTGGTGATGAATTCGGAGCATTTTCTGGGAATTTGCAAGAATCTGGTTTCGGGTCGGGTCAAGGCTCCATATTCGGGCAATTTGGGAACAGTCTTGTTGCCAGCAGCGACATTGAAAGCTTGTTCAGTCAGCAACAACATCAGACAATCGAATCTCTCATCAACCATCACCAGCATCAGCAGCCACCTCAAAACCCTAGTCTCTTTCTTCCATCTGGGTTTACAGATCAGCCCATCTTCTACTTACCAAATCCCAAGCGGCTCAACACTGGACCAGCCCTCAATTCAGATCATCATCAGCAGCAGAATCAGATAGAAAAGAATCCATTTCTTGCTCAGAACCAGCTTCAGAGGCAAGTCTCAATGATGCCTGCCAGTGCAGCCAGCAGCAAGATGATACTGCAGCCAAGCGGTAGAATTGAGGAAATGGGTATGCACCAGCAGGCGGCGCTCTTCCAGCAAATTTTCAAATCAGCTGAGCTGGTCTCAATGGGAAATTTGGTACTCGCGCAAGGGATATTGGCGCGGCTCAATCACCAGCTCTCACCTATAGGTAAGCCCCTTCAAAGGGTTGCTTACTATTTCAAAGAATCGTTACAGTTGCTGCTCCATATGATCAGCAACAATTTGGACGTTATTAGTTCAGCTACTACTTCAACGGCTCTGTCTAGCTTTAGTCCTCCTTTGAGTTTAATTCTCAAGCTTGGCGCTTTCAAATCATTCTCTGATATATCTCCGGTCGTTCAGTTTGCTAATTTTACAAGCAATCAAGCAATTCTAGAGGCGGTTGAAATGCACGATAGGATTCATGTTATTGATTTTGAAATTGGGTACGGCGGGCAATGGGCTTCACTTATGCAGGAACTGGCTCTGAGAAACAGCTCAGGTGGCGTGATTAGTCTCAAAATCACTGCGTTCATATTGTGTTATGATGATCTCGAGCTTGGACTGACTAGAGAGAACTTGAGCCTCTTTGCTGAGGAGCTCAACATAGATTTGGATCTCAAGATTTTTGGTTTTGATATGTTGAATTCAGTGTCACATTATGTGAGTAATGGCGAAGTAGTGGCTATGAATCTGCCGATCGGGATATTTTCCAATTGCGCACTGTCCCTCCCGTTTGTCCTCCGGATCATCAAACAGTTATCCCCTAAAATAGTTGTGACACTGGAAAGAGGGTGCGATAGATATGATTTGCCCTTTGCTCACAACGTGATCCAAGCTGTGGAATCTTACTCAAATTTGGTGGAGTCTTTGGAAGCAGTTAATGGGAATTCAGAAGCTTTTCAAAAGATAGAGAGGTTTATGATTCACCCGGCAATTGAGAAACTTGTGTTGCAACGGTTTCGCATCCAAGACAAGTCTCCACCATGGAGGAGTGTTTTCATTTCGTCAGGTTTCACCCCATTGCAGTTGAGCAACTTCACTGAATCCCAAGGGGAGTGTCTGGTTCAGAGGACCCCGGTGCAAGGATTTCACTTGGAAAAGAAACAGTCTTCTCTGGTCCTCTGCTGGCAACAAAAGGAGCTCATCTCCGCCACAGCCTGGGGCTGCTGACAAGAATCAAAGGAGACCAGCAGCCACTGGATGCGGCTAAGTTCAACAACTTAGTGTGCCACTTATGTTCTGAAGTTACTAGTAGGGTTATGTTCTCAAGTGTTGGTTTAGTAGAGTTGATAGTGGGGCAAAGTTTAATGGATGTATTTGATGGCTTTAGTACAGCCTGTGTTATGTTAATGTTGTTCAAGTGACGGAGTTGATTATTATTGTAGGGCAAGGTTGGATTTGATGGCTATGTTATGTGTAATGTAATGATCTTATTTAAGCTGATGTTTTTCTCATGTGAAATTAATTACGTCTAAAACACTAAGGCTGTGTTGGTTTTGAGAAAATTTGAAAGAAAGAAAAATTTGTGTGAAAATGTGAAAATTTTTTTTGTTTAATTTAGGTAAAAGTGAGGATGGAAAATTAAATAAAAAGTTAGATGAAAAATAGAAAGAAAAATTTGTTTAAATTAAATACTGTTTTTAATACTTTCTATAAAATTACTCACCCCAAATAAAATAGAGAAAAAATAAGATGAGTTTTATGAGAGATTAATTTTATCTCAAAATTTTCTTTTCTTCTAACTTTTAATCGAAAGAAAATTTTGCTGGAAAATGAGAATGAAATAGAATCTTTAAATGATTCCATCTAATTTTGTTTTTGTTTAATCTCTTATAGAAAATGTCAAATAAAATAATATTGATTTCATTTTATTTTCAATTATCATGAAACATGTTTCACAGAAAATATATAGAAAAACATTATATCCAAATTTTATTTTTCCACCAAATCTTTCCTAAACCAATTATAACCTAATTGATAATATTTATAGACCGTGTTCATCTAAAAATTTACTATTAATGTTAAATAAGCTGTGATCTTTTGTAAATGGGACCGTCAATAATGTTTTGTGAGAAGGTAAATGTGAGTCCCATTATTTTTATTTACGGTGTTAAACAATTTATCTTAATAGTTAGGTTCCGATTTGTTTGGGAAAAATCGGTGAAAAAAAAAAAGGAGGAACAAATAAAATTCGCGTAATTCATCAAATTTTTATTTGTTTGGTAAAAATGAAAATTTGTGAAAGAGCATCAAAATATTATTTGACTTTATCAAAATTTTATTCTAAATTTTTATTACATTTTCCTTCCCAATTTTTTTTAAAATAAACATGAAATTAATTTAATTTTTTTAATCTAAATATCCTTTTCCCCATATTTTATCTAAGCAAAATAAAATCTTATTTATTTAAATAAATACAATAAAATGAACTTCATTTCAAAGGACCCTACAAGTATCCGTCAATTAGCAGACATTACTTAAAACGTGTTTGATTCAAAAATAGGTGGGTGGTTTATGTTGTCCATTTTCCATTACTTATATACACAGGTCAGAATGGGCGGTGCTTCTAAATCTATATATATAACGGGGTAGTATCCCGTATGACGCTTTCGGGCGGTTCGATCCGGTTCGGTCTGATTTGGTTTCAAATTTTAAAAAATTATTTATTTTATAATTTCATATTTTAAAAAAAGATAACTAATAATTTGATTTGATTTTTAATTTTTTTAACCGAACCATCAGAACGACGAATACCTTTATTATTTAATATAATATAACACATGTGAAAGTTGTCATAAAGTCCTCAGCCCACATGGGTCAGTCTAGTTGCACTGGGCCCACATAGCTCGTTTTTTTCTTTTTTCCTGATATAATTAATATATAAGATTATATACAAATCTTTCATTTTCACAGCTTTATTATCCTTTTCATAACAATATAAAATTCACTAATCCCGACCTAGACTGCCTTAATTGTCCTCTGCGTGACGTCACAATAACACATGGAGGCCCATGTCGTAATGGTTTCATATAATAGTATTTACAAATAACTGTTAGTCAATTGTGAGATACTTCATCTGTCCTCTAATACATGTCGTTTAAAATTAATTTGAATAGATTAAGATGAATTTAACGCTAGCGGTTGAACAAATTTAATAAGTGGGTGGTTGGTTTTTTTTAAAAAAATTCGTGCAAAAAATAAAATTGATATATTATTACTGGTGATGAATGATTTTTTATTGATTATGATAAAGAAGTGATTACTGTTTGACGTTTTAAGGTAGTTGTCGATATTAAATACGTATTGAAAATTGTTAAATGACAAGTAAAAGTGGACAAAAAAATTCAGTTAAGTGATTTTTTAAATGCATTTTTTCAACTGTTTGGATAGTTCGGATCGTAATGGAGAAAGTAATGATAATTCAAAACTCAATTCAATTATTTTTCCCTAAATTTTATCAAAGAATTAAGAACCCAAAAGTTGATCCATAAGCTAAACATCTACTTAAATGATTGAATAGAATAATATTATAATAGGCACCACAACCATATTAAAAAAAATAATAATATTTTATGCAAGTCAATGAATAAGTTTGTCAAAATCCTAAGAATATGGGTTATGATTGTTTTGTTCGGCGCAAAATGGTTTGTAATCATATTTAATGATCAATTTGAATGACTATTATTATATAGTGAGGCTAATTACTCTGCTAGTATATATAAACTTTACCAGCTTACAGATTAAGAATAATTAAATAAACATTGAATGAATTTTTTTTTATAAAGCAACAACAATACAAACTAAAAAATACACCCTTAATTAACTTACTGGGATATCTATGTGCACTTTCGATTCCTTACTTATTCATATGCACATTCACTTCATGTTAAATATTTTGATAAATATTATCCGCAATCTTAAAAAAAATTAGTATATTTGCATTCCTTCAAAAAAAAACCTTATTGAGAACGTACATACTAACAAAGTTTTCAATAAGGACGGCTAACATACAATGCAAATGGATCAATAACACAAGACCCCCAATGAGAAAAGACTTCAAAATTCTAGCCGCATGAATCAGGAAAGGCTTCAAAATTATTCCAACCGTGCAAGCTATGAAAGTCATGATATGAAGATTTCAAATTTCCGTTTAACTTTTTTTGAGATTTTGCACAAGAGATGAATGAAGAGTCAGAAGGAGCTCGCAACTGGCTGGCGAAGGTTGAAATCAACAGAGATACAAATGACGATTTTAGAATTTATATTTATCTCATTACTTTAGTGAACTTCATCAATTGGGTATCTAGTTTAATTTTGTTCCCCGGCCCGCCAAAATATTTGATACCGCTCTGATTTGAATATAATGTACTTACAATGATGAAAACATCCCTTGCATGATTAACCAAACATTAGCTTCTAATAAATATAATTCAGAAGATATGAGCTATATTTTCTTTTAAAGGGTGTGAAAGATATATTGATATGAGAAAATGATAAGAGTTACGTTTAAAAAGTGAGTCACTAAACAAAAACAAAAAAAATAACTTTTTGTGCAAGATCCATGTTAATGCTCGGGTAGTGTTTGAAGATAATAACTTGATAATTATGATAAGACTCATCTTCTATATATAAGTAGTCTTAAAAAAAAAAAAAAAAAACCATGCATCAAATCACCCGAAGATGATAAAGATGACAAATTGTCAGTTGATCATTCGACCACTGATGACGATAAGCAGTGTATTGTTAATTTTTTGTTCGTTAATCCGCGTTCGAATTATGTATATTTAGTACACATGTGCATGCATGATTAGGTAGGTTTACGCGCAAGACAGCTTTGTTTTATTAAAGAACCATTCATCGTTCAAAGCACACTGCAAACTATAATTAAATGATTAACAAAAAGGTAGCAACCAATTTACCAAAACTAATACATTAAAGGTATCCGTCGTCCCGACAGTTCGGTTCGAGAATTCCTTTTTAAAATATGAAACTGTAAACCGAATGATTTTTTAAAATTTAAACCCGACCAAACCGAACCACCAGGGAGTGTCGTACGGACATCCGGACGTATCCTATTTTGTTATATATATAGATTTGCCCTCTTCATGTATACAGTACACCTCTTCAGTTTACGTTTTTTTATGTCTTTTTCAAGTTTTTTTATTAATTGTTGCCTCCTCGTTATCTTAAACATTTATTTTATATGCGTTTACAAAATTATATTTTTATATAAATATTTTAGATTTTAGGTGTTAGCTTCACTTTGATTAAGTTTTTTTCTTTCTCGAGTACATCCATGTATGTGCATGCTTACATAGTCAAATGACGTCAAAATTTTTAAGAAAGTGAGCAAGTACAAATATAGACATATGGGATGACGCCCGGCCCAGTCTGTTTCAAGGCCCATTAGTCACAAAATTTTAAATAAATTTTCATTAAATTAGTAAAAATATAAAAATTAAAATTTTAAAGTGGTTCACTTCTAAATAAAACATACATCTGTGGAACAGTTGAAAACCTTGTGGACAAATGTGGACCAATCATCTTTTTTGCATAAAACGACTGTATTTTGATCACTAATGTACCCAGCACATTCAAGAGATTGATGAACGAAGTTTTACGCACTTTCATTAGCAGATTCGTAGCGGTGTATTTTGATGTATTTTGATGACATTCTGATCTATAGTCGTTCACAAGAGGAACATCTAGATCATTTGCGTGTTGTCTTTCATGCTTTGCGTACTGCACGTTTATTTGGTAAACTTGAGAAGTGCGCCTTTTGTACATATCGAGTCTCTTTTCTTGGCTGTGTTGTTACTCCATAGGGAATTGAAATTGATTATGCCAAGGTTGAAGCAATACAATACTGGCCAACTCCAAAAACGGTTACTCAAGTCCGGAGTTTTCTAGGACTTGCTGCATTTTGTCGCCATTTTGTCAAAGATTTCTTGCACCATTGCATGAGCTTACCAAAAACGGAGTACCATTCACTAGGGGCACTGCACAACAGGATGCCTTTAGCACACTAAAAGATAAGTTAACACATGCACCATTACTTCAACTTCATGATTTTAGTAAGACTTTTGAACTTGAATGTGATGCGAGTGAAATTGGATTAGGAGCCGTGTTGATACAACAAGGCAAATCAGTTGCATATTTTAGTGAGAAATTGAGTGGGTCTAGTTTAAACTATTCTACTTATGATAAGAAATTATATGCTCTAGTTCACACATTAGAAACATGACAACATTATTAGTGGCCCAAAGAATTTGTTATACATTCTGCTCATAAGTCATTGAAGCATATTCAGAGCCAAGCAAAACTGAACCGTAGGCATGCCAAGTGGATGGAATTCATTGAGTCTTTTTCTTATGTCCCAAAACACAAAAAGGGTAAGGAAAATGTAATTGATGATGCTGTATCTAGGCTATATAACATGTTATCACAAATTGATTTTAAAATTTTTGGATTAGAGACAATTAAAAAGCAATACATGCATGATGATGATTTTAAAGATGTTTTGCATAATTGTAAAGAGGGCCGAACATGGAATAAATTTGTTCTTAATGATGGATTTGTGTTTAAAACTAACACACTATGCATTCTAGCTAGCTCCATTTGCTTGTTGTTGTTACAGGAAGCCATTGAGGTGGGTTGATGGGACACTTCGGAGTGAAGAAGATAGAGGATATACTCGTTGGTCATTTCTTTGGGCCAAAGATGCAAAAGACATGGAGCGATTTGTTGCATGCTGCACGACATGTCAAAAAGCTAAGTCACGACTTAATCCACATGGTATAAATATGCCTATACCTGTTCCGAATATGCCTTGGGAAGATATTTCTATGTACTTTGTTTTAGGACTGCCTAGAAGAAAGAAGGGGAGGGATAACATTTTTGTCATTATGGATTGATTTTCTAATATGAAACATTTTATACCTTGTCACAAGAGTGATGATGCAACTCATATTGCTGATTTGTTCTTTCATGAAATTGTTCGCTTGCATGGTGTGCCAAATACAATAGTTTCTGATCGTGATACTAAGTTTCTCAGCCATTTTTGGAGAACTTTATGGGCTAAGTTGGGGACTAAACTTTTATTTTCAACAATTTGCCAACCCCAATCTGATGGCCAAACTGAAGTTGTGAATAGAACATTATCTATCATGCTTAGGGTTGTTTTAAAGAAAAACATAAAAATGTGGGAAGAGTGCTTGCCTCATATTGAGTTTGCTTATATTTGCTCTTTGCATTCTACGATGAAAATGTGCCCTTTTGAGATTGTTTATGGCTTTGCGCCTCGTGCTCCTATTGATTTGTTACCTTTTCCATCTTCAGAAAAGGTTAATCTTGATGCAAAAAAAACATGTTGAATTGATTTTGAAAATAAATGAGACTACTTAGGAGAATATCGAGCACATGAATGCTAAATATAAACTTGTTGGTAGTAAGGGACGGAGGCATATAACCTTTGAACATGGTGATTTAGTTTGGTGACATCTTAGGAAAGAAAGATTTCCAATGTTGAGAAAATCTAAATTGTTGCCTAAAGCTACTAGTCCTTTGAAAGTTTTGCAGAAGATTAATGATAATGCATACAAGCCTGAATTGAGTGCAGATTTTGTAGTTAGTGCCACTTTAACATTGCAGATTTATAACCGTACTTGGGAACGGAGGAAGAGCTTGAATCGAGGATGACACAAATGTAAGAAGGGGAGGATGATGAGGACATCACGTCATCTAATGAGGAGTCGTTGTCTCCGTTGGACACATATCCAACAAGTCCCGTAACTCCTGTTCACGGACCAATTAATAATCGAGCCCGTGCCCGTTAATTAAACTACCAGGTGAACTCATTCCTAAGTGTTCATACAGATATTTTTAAGGATTCGATGCTACTAAATTATTATGATAGTTTTGTTGTCCTTAGACACATGGAAGAAGATACTAAAGTGACTACGCTGTATAAATCACGTTCAAATCCCAAGATTTATTCAAACTCAGAGCTGGTTTGCCGCCTGTCCATTTGAGCTGTCTAGAATCCTCAAAATAAATTTCGTGAGCTTTTAGTATAAATTTGGGCTTTGGGCTTAAGTTAGACTAATAAAGGATTTGGACTGTGGGCCTGAGCCTATTATTACTAGTCCAAATCTTATGATTGATAGAAATCTTAATTAGCTTAAGAGAATTCCTATCTTCCTTCCTTGTAAATAGATAGTTTTAGAATTCTTTTTTAAGTTGGATTTTGTTTAGATTAAAGTTAGCTGCTGCTTCTTTGTCCTGTATTCGTACCTGTAGGCTAGATCACCCGTTTACTTGTCTTTAGAATCCCAACTCTTGTTTTTATTTCAGATTTGTAATTTCAGTTGCTTATTTATCTTGTTATTGCTTGTTCTTCGATTGCTTGCAGGTACAAGGACCTTTATGATCAAGTTGATCGTGCTTCCGCTAGATCAATAACACTTCCAGAGTAGGTGTAACAATTGCTAAGGCGCAACGTCCTGGATAGTTGTAGTCAGATCGCCAACGTATCCTCCTCCCAAATCGAAACCCTATCTCATCAAAAGATCGGGACTACATAAACTTATATCATGTTTCTTTCTAAATGAAACAAAACAACACATGTAAAATAAATATATGTTAAGCAACTAAAACACATGAGTGCATAGATTTAATAAACGCCAAGAAAATAATAAAAAATATATATAATATGTACCTAGCTAACAAAAGGCATGCTTCAAATATAAAAGAACTTGATGAAAGAGAGAAACTGACCTAAAATCTAGATAAATAGTCCTGATATTCTTAAACAAAGCTAATGAGAGATATTATATAGGTGTAAGATGGTGATAGGTCGGTGCAAACTTTTGATGGTGCTTAAGACCTAAAATGCCCTTGAAAGTGAAAAAAAAATATGATAGTGTTTGAAGGTTATAAACGCCATCTAAAATACTTATTTATAAAGGCATTCATTCATAATAAGTTCTGTCTAAAGTATGTATTATTAATAATATTTATTAGAATTAACGTCACTGTATGAGCATATACACTGTAAACCGTATTTTTGACACATAAGCACTGTCTTAACTTAATCAAAGCATCGCAATTTTTAGATCTACCATATTAGACAATGCTTCTTAAAAGTAAGTTTTGTCTTACATATAAGAGCCATCAAAATGCGAACGCTGTTAAATGTGTTTTCTGTAGTCATGGCAAAATGCAATTAAAAGTAAAATTTTGAGACATTTGCTGCTTCTTTATGGTCAGCTTGTGGTCACAAGATAAATAGACTAAAAGTAAAATCTGAGTGCAAAATCCCTATAAAGGGGGCGCAAAGGCACGTACTTTGTGGCTGCTTTGATGAAACGACAGTAAAATGATTCTTTTTAACATAAATGCATAGAGACTTTTGCCACAAAACATCCATGAAATCATCGTAAAGCTTAAGAATTTGCGGGGCATTTGCGGATATATATTTATGAAAAAAATTGAGATTCCAAATAAATAATTCAAAGCGTACCTTTGAAGCCACTTTATAAAGATTTTTTGGTGTTATATTCAAAATATACTATGCGACCATCAAATGACTGAAAAATTATTGCTGAAGACTTTAATTTGGGTATTTAAATATATGGAAAAAGAGCTTTTGGAAGTATATGTTAATAGATTATTGTTTCACATGGGTGGTTTGTATAATTTATAGTTTATTTGTCATAAATATTTTATATATGTCATGTTTCTCAGCTATATATTTGACATTTGTGAGCGTCATTAGCATAAATTGACTTTAAAAGGGTACATTTGAATTACAAAACACTTATTTTTAAAACATTATTTTTGGATTGATTAAAGAGATAGAAACATTGTAAAATAGAATGAGAAAGAGGATGTTTTTATAGATAAAAGCAGTCTCTTAAATAATGAACATTTAAAAATGATTTAACCGACAGAAGCACTCTTTGTGACTTGTATTTAAAAGGTGCCATAGCAGAAAAAAGTGCTATGTAATAAAGACTTTTAAAAGAACCTTCATTAGACGGAAACAATCTCCTATGTGCATCTTTAGAGAGCGCTTGTAGCACATAATTCATTCTTTTTGGGTTTGGAAATTTGAATTTGCTTTTTTACACCAAAGTGTCTTCTTTTCTTAATTTTAAAAGTAAAATATTTGAAAAAAATCCATTCTTACGGGATAATCAAAATAGTTAAATACAAACTGCCCTGATACCAAATGATTAACTGAAAAATAAAAATCAAATGCATCTTAACAGATGTACAACACATCAAAGTTTATTTCAAAACACCATAGAAGTAAATCTAATAAAACTCTATTACTATATGCACATGAATCTCATATCAATACACATCACAATGTGTATCCACTTTAATATTAATATAAATTTGCATAATGTTAATACAATTATTATTTAAAATTATTTTTCTTATCAATTTCTTCAATAATTTCAAATTCTTTATTTAATTATACGAGGAGTTCGAGATTTGATGTATATTCTGTCAACATATTTAGGTTTAAAGGTTTTTTGTTGAGGAATCGTTTTCATGTTTGGAGGTATTGTAGTGAAAAGATAGTAGGATTTACGTGTTCATCAATTCAGACATTACTTGAATTTGGTTTTTGAGGTTTTTAATCAAATTGGATCATAAAACATCGAAAAATGCCTAAGGACCAATTTTGTGGATTTTAAATCCCAGGTTTTAGGTTAAAATTAACTCCAACATTATTTGAACTTGATTTTTAGGTTTATGGCCGAGTTTGGCCTCAAAACATCTAAAAACCTAAGAACCAAATTTATGAATTTTAAATCCTGTGTTTGGACTAAAATCAACTTGTACATCATCTGAACTTAGTTTTGGAATTTTATAGCCAACCTTGATTTAAAAAAATTAAACATACATAAGAATTAAGTTTGTGAATTTTAAATACTAAGTTTTGGTTAAATTTAACTCGAACATCATTTGACTTTGATTTTTGAGATTTAACCATGTAAGGTCTTAAAACATCAAAAAATGCAAAACAACAAAGTTTATTAGTATTAAATTTATAGTTTGGACTAAATCAACTCAATAATCACTTGAATTTGATTTTTGAAGTTTATAATCAAGTTGTTTTTAAAAAAAGAACATGTATTAAGGATGGACGCTTATACACACAAAATCAAACATGCAAAAATTTCAATCTAATACACATCAAAATTTATACCTAACAAACTTACACACTCCTTGGGTTTATAAAATTTTTTAGAAATTTTTTTAAATTATGTTGATGATCATATCATGTCCTTAATATCCAGGTTATGATGCAGACATATAATTACATCCATTTGTTGATGAGCTGAGAGAAATATGAGAGAACAGTATTGGTACATATGATGCTGCAACAAATTAAAGGTTCTCTGGGCATCTATAAAAACTTCCATCCGAAGCAAACGACAAACTTTGGAAAAGCCATTTTGCCTAAAGTCATCTACTCCATGTTTAACCATAAAAAAACTATTTTGTGAGGTCATTAAGAGGGCTAAGTTCCCCTATGGATGTGTCTCAAAAATTTCTTGGTCAGTTTCTTTGAAAGAGATGACGATAACAGGATATAAGCACCATGATCCTAATTTCATGATGCAGTATTTGTTAAGTATTTTTGTTCGCAAGACGCTGCTTAAAAATGACGCATTGGTGCTGGTCGGATTAGGTGCTTTCTTGAGGACTTTATGTCCTAAGCCAGTAAGGCCAACAATCAATATAACATGTGAACTTGAATAGTCTTAATTCTCTATCAGCTGAAAAAAATATTCATGCCAAGTTTTTTTGACATCATGGTACATGTATCGGTCCATTTTTAACAAAGTCAGACTTGGTGTCTCGGTTCAGCATCGCTGGATGTATCGAAAGAGAGATACCATGGGAATTTAAAGACTTACGTTGAAAATAAGACCAAACTCGAGGGATCCGTAGCTAAAGGGTATTAGGCAGAAGAGTGCCAGGTTTTTTGCTCCTAATATATGGAAGACAATGTAAGCACAAAGTTGACTCAGCAAACTAGAAATTCTAACAGTGGAATGTATCATTTCACGGGTTGGTTTACTGATAGTGGTAGGCCTACAGGCTTGAGGAAAAATGGCATGTCTAGGAAAAAGGATTTGGCTGAGAAAACATGAAATAATGCGCATCAATATGTATCGTTCAACAATGAAGAAATGTATCACTAAATTCGGTAATCCTGGCACTTTGTGGATTTTAGCATAGTTTTTTTTCCCCACACAATTAATTTTCTCATTCCCCATTCAAGAACACAAGGATAATGTTGAATCTAATCAAAGGAGTCGAGGTAAGAGGGAAAAATGGAGCAGTATTGTAGACCACTCCTTGACTTTGTTGAATGGTTTTCTCAGCGGTTACGCAATAAAGTATGGAGTTTCAGAGATCTCAGAGCACTAGCTATTGGTTTTGACTTTGGATTTCTACATAACAAAGGTTACATAATTAATGGCTATAGCTTTCTCACAAACGTTATGAAGAAGCGCAAGACACAATGTAGTAGTGTTGTATCGAGTGTTGTGACCTCTAGATTCGCTAGTTATCACGATTAGAGTCATATAACCACTAGTGTTAATTACTATGGTGTAATACATGACATAATTCAACTTGATTATTTAGGTGTATTCAAGGTAATGTTCTTTAAACGCGACTGATTTCATGGCGTGCAAGATGATTATGGGCTGGCTAGATTTAATTTAAGTGGAAAGGTGTCTATCTATGATTATTATGTCATGGCCAATCAAGTAAATTAAGTATTCTAAGTGAAAGATCCAGTTTAAAAAGACTAGAATAATTTTTTGAAGATTTTTCCATGAGACTTGTTCGACTTGAATGAAAATGCAGAAAATAGTTCACTGGTCTAAGCCACCTGATGTGGTTACTGATATTACGAGCAAAGTTTTAGTTACCTGAAGATACTGCCGGCTATAGGGAGGATCTCCCTACAGACGTTGTTAACGTACCGCCTAATGCTTTTGAATTACTTCAAGTTGATGGTGAGCCGAAAAATGACACTTCTGATGATCACATAGAAGATGACTAAATGGGATTATCTGGATGCTTAACTAGTACTTTTAGTGTCAATTTTTGTTAAATCTTTCCATTTGTAAACATTTTTCTATTGAATTATGTTTACTAAAGCTGGAACTATGTAGTTGTCCATTTCAACTGTCTTTTAATTGTTATAATAAAGCCTGAATTTAATTTGTTACTACTTGCTTATTGTAATCATTTAAGTATGCCATTTACATATTTTAGTTATTCCGTCTCATATAATTTTTGAGTTAACTTGTGGCTTTCTTGTATTTTTCAGAGTCCATGATATACCAAGGATAAAAAAGTTATTGAAGTGGCAAGCCCATGTAGGATGCGGTTATGTAGCATGTCGGTTGATTTGTCCGGCCAAATAAAACCGGTTGCAAATGAGCGGTAGAGAGAGGAAGATAATGCCCAAAAATTTGGTGACAACCCTAAACCTGTGCATGATCATGAAGCATTAGTCAACAATGGTGCATATTTTTTACATAAATATTTGATTGTTGTATTGCTGAAAGGAATGCTCGAGGTCCGACTGTGATGGGTCAAGTCCAGGAAAGACCTGAAACACAGAAGAAGCATATTACTCTGAACAGTCTCAGCCAGCCATATGGTTCTGACAATAACACACTTAATGAGTTCTTCAACTTCCTAAGGTCAATTCTAGAAAGGCCACCATGTTGCATGTGAACATTGCGAGTTAGAAAGATGTTAGTTCACAAAAAAGAGGAGTTGTGGGAGTATGTGAAGGTAATACTCACTCTTATTAAATTTAGTCTCTCTATATCTTATTATAATTTTAATCAATTTATATATGGGAGCAACATTATATCATATCCTAGAGGGGAAACAAGTGGGTTCTAGAGTTTATTCGTGACGATTGACTCTAATACAAACACAGGAAGAACAAGGCACACTACATGCCATACCCTGATGACCGAACCGGGCTCCAGCACCGGCCTAAAATCCATACTAGATAGTTCAAGGACCTTTTGGCTACGTGAAACTCTAAAGAACACTGGGTACAGTTTTAATTTTCAGTTTTGACAAAACTTTAAGTTTTTTTTATCTCTAATATATTTAACTAAATGCCCATACAGAAAATAAGTGAAATAAGATACTTGTCACACACTCAGAGCAGCACATTACACAACTAGGACAAGAGGCTTTGTTAGTGTTGTAGAGGGTTTGATGAATTATTTTTTCCTTATCTCATTCATGGTCACTGTATTTCTAGATAACTAAGAATCTATTCCTAGTTTTTAATTGTTTCTTCATATCTTGTTTGATTAATAAATTATCTACTAATTATTGGATTATAGGCTATAATTTTCTTTTGGTGTAAGATACTATACTACTAGTTCTTTATTGAGTTTTGGTTTTCATAATTAGGATTTTCTGAATTAGAGTTTAACTGTTGTTGGATTGTTGATTATTCATTTTTAGAATGGTGTTGTAATACTATGTTCCTGAATCTTTGCTAGTTTTTGACTTCATAAATATATGTTGATGGATTATTGACTATTTTTTCCTGGAATGTTGCTAGGTATAATGGATTAATTGTTGCTAGGTTTTGATTTTCATATCGGATGAACTATTTGTCCATTAAATAATGTTTGACTATGCCTATTATTATACTTTGGTGCATAAAACGCAAAGAACATCACTAGCGAGCCTACAAGGGTTGATAAATACATAAAAAAAAAGGAGAAAAAGCAATCCAGTGACATCAGAGATAAGATCATTGTAAGTATTATGGACGCTGATAATCTTATTTTTGATTTGTTGGAATTGGTAGTTGTTTAATGACATTTTTTGATTGCTAATAAGAGGACTTGATGAGTAACCTAGATGTTGTTGACACAAATAATGAGATCACTTCACAAGCCTCTTCATTTGCTGGACCTAAGAGATCCAAGATTAAGGTTATATGTGAGAGCTGTCTCAGGGGTTGACTTGAAGCAACTAGCATTCGAGGATGAGAGACTCTGACGAAATTAATGCAGCTTATGAGCAGCATATAAAGATATAAAAAACAGAATAAGTTGGTTGAGGGGCTGAAACAATTCTTGTCTTGGGCATCTCAAAATATATCCGGTGTTAATATAGATCCGACGATGTTTGGGTCTCTATTAATAGCGGATCAGCCAGGTTCAAGTGAGCTAACAACAGATGCAGGGCCTTGAATTCGATCTAAAATCATGTAATTTTGCATTTATTCTCTTAACTTACCTCATATTCGTATATTTTTTGATGTCCTTTACTTCATGTTGGACATCAATGATACAATTCTATATTTATTTTTGGAAAGATAACCTCATCAACTGAGAACAATGACCCTAAAGAAGATCCTTACTCAGACAGGTAGGAACTGATTTCTTGTAGCCGCTACAAATCATTTTGGAACCCTTAACCGAAAACTCCAGCGTAACTATAACTTTTTCATGATGCTCAAATGCTATGGAACTGAAAATTTGTGGTTGAAGTTTGGACTTGTATGATAGATTCAAGGATTTCATTCCTTGAATGCTTTTTGTAAGGCTTTTATGTTTGATTTCCACATTGTATGATTTTCAATCCTCAGTTTATTTGTTAAGAAATGGTTAAAGCATGTGAGCCTATTTTATGTATGTTTAATTTGTATCTATCTAGAAAATTGTATATAACATGATACCTGAAATGCAGATTGGAAATGGATACATCTGAATTCTATATATACAATAGTTCACCATTAGCGACATTCAAAATCTATAGCCTTATAAATATGGGTAAAAACTATGAAAAAAGCGATAGCCAAAAGTGTAGCTTGTAAAATAAAAAAACGTCTGTAAAATTCTATCACTTTTTTGTATACATCGCGATAGATAAAAACCGTTGCAAAAATGACTGTCGCAACATTACCAGACATCATCATTTTTTTCTCGTTTGGACGCTTGCAAACTTAACGACCTTGAAAGCAAGAAAAAGAAGGAATTTGAGATTAAAAGTAAAATAGTTGTTCTTGGTTTTAAGATGAATTTAAAAATATAGGTATAAAAAATAACAAAATTATTAAATTAATCCCACATGTAAACATAAATTTGTAAAAAAAAATAAAGATTATAAGGTTATAAATGATATTTAGTCCACCTAAATCCTTGAAAAATCTCAAAAAATTTATGAATTATCACCAAAAAATATAAATGAAATGCTGTAAGTGGTGGAAGTTTACTGATGAACCCTACCCTACTGGCAAATACGTGAGAGAAGACATACTCAAACCTAACTTCCCAATAAAACCTCCGAGTCAAATTTGATTGCATCAACGACACAGTCTATGTCGAGTCAGGATGTTTCTGGATCGGATTCTGCCGAGGCGGAGGTGGACACCGCGACCAAGGACACGGCCTCGGAATACGAGCAGCAGAGGCTGAGGAGAATCAGGGAGAACAAGGAGAGAATGGAAGCGATGGGTTTGCGAAATATGGCGTCTTTTCTGAGGGTTTGTGACCAGAAGAAGGATAAGAGGAAATTGAAGGGCAAGGCGAAGGTGGATGAGGAGTATAGGCCTTCTGATGATGAGGGTTCGGGAGGAAGCGATGATGATGAATTTGTCACTGACCTCCGGCCGAAGACGGTTGGTGGTTTTGTTATGCTACTGATCTTTATGTATAAAGTAGAGCTACTTTGTCTTTGGTTCATATGGATAGGTACTTATTTGTTACTTTGTGGGGGAATAGGCGAACAAGAAAATTCCCAAAAAGAAGAAGAAGAAAATGTCTGTTCAAAATCTCATGGACGCCACTGAGGTTATGGATGAAGATGAAGACTTAAAGCTGGTCATTTCAGCAGCTTTTTTTTTTGGTGTTGTGAATATATTTGGTTTTGTTTTTAGTGGGCATTGCCATGAGGCTGCATTGGCGGCTACCTGTTTGATATGTGCTAGGGGTCATATGATTATATCATTCTGATACACAGGCTATTGCTCTTTCCTTGCGCGAGGCGGAGATCATAGAAACACCACAACGTGTTGGTGAAGTTGATAAAAAAAATAATGAAGCTAAGACTAGTGGAAAAGAGGCAGATGCTCGAAATCATAAAGATAAGGGGAACAGGAAAACGAAAAAGCAGGTAATGATTCATTTTAAGATGGTTTGGCATGTATGATTTTCTGAATTGATTTTTCTATTTCATGTTTTGCATTTACTGTTCAGATGGTCAGTCGCATGCAAATGATGGAGGATGAAGTCATTTTACACTTCTTCCGCTTCGATGGTATTCTCTTGACTAGTACTTGTGACCTTATCTGACCTTCCGTTTATTGAAAATCTTTATATTCCCATCTATCTATAGAATTCATTCTTATATATTTAGAAATGGTTAGTATGAATAATAGATACGGAAAGCAAGCAATTTAGCTGCTTTTTTCTTTTGTATGTGTACATCTGCATCTATTAAGGTGAATCCTAATAGTCGAATGGATTACTCTTACGGGGAACATTATGAAGTCAACTTTATTATATATATATTATCAGTATAATGTCTGTAGAAGCCGGGAAGGGAGGCATCAACTTACGAGACTTGCGGAGAATGGTATATGCTCATGACTTCGCTTGGACAGATGAGGAGATGGTTGATATGATTAAATATTTTGACAGCGATGGGGATGGAAAGGTCAGACCATTTTTATTTTTCAGTTAAGAATATATTCACAATGATGAAGATGTGCATCCCAGCTAATATATATGGAATCATCGCAGTTGAGTCTTGAAGATTTCCATCGTATTGCCGACCACTGTGGTATGATACGACGTCCTGAAAATGGAAGACCGACTTAAACCAACAATTAATAGTGACTGCAACAGCTTTCGGGGATTAGGTAAGCTAGTCATTTGATTACATATTTTGTACTGCATATATAATAGTTCAATTTGGTTTACTGTCTATATGTTCGATATTGAGTGTGTAAAAAAGGGAAAGACGTCATATCCTATCTTAGAGCAACTGCTACATTGCAAAGTTATGTTTACTTCATTGTGCGACTCTGACATCTTCTATACCTTAAATCCTTAAGATGATACTCCACTCCGAGGTGGATTAGGTACAACTTTATTTCGACTATGGACAAGTAGGTGCTGGGATGTAGCTGTCGATTACTTTTAATCATTTTGATATTCGGAGTTATGTCTGTTTGCTTTCTTGTTCCTGTTACCATAAGGTCAGTGTGGAGACTACAAAGGCATTTTCTCCTGTTTAGTTGGAGTAGCAAGCAACACTGCTTGTTCAGATTTCAGTCGCATTTATGTAACTTTTGGAAGCAGAACGGACAAGGCGCTAGATTTTGTGTCAGTATAGTGGGTCCAACTCTTTCTCTAAACTTGTTTCATATAACCACTCATATAATCAAAACATGTTAACCGATTTAGGCTCACACTTTCTGTTTGTTGTTAGTGTCCGTTGGTCTGATTTTTCACTCGTATTGTGTATTGTTTTCATTTTTGGTTTCTTTTACAGTGACTTTCAGACAGTAACCTTGTGATATAATCTTGAATTTAATGGTCAGGTTCATGTGATGTCATCATGTCAAAGAATCTTGAAGTAGAGCTCCTGGCTTCATGAACAATTGGTAGCCAGACACTATGAGCCACCAAGAGGAAGAACTTGGACTGTATATTCCTTATATTGAGGCCTTTGTCAATTTTGTGAGAGAATTTTATGTTTGAATCAATGGTAGTATTTTCTCAACCAAATTTTTATTTTTGATGTTGTAAATTATTTTTCTTACTCAGCTCAAGCTGACTATCATGATGAAACTTCCCTCAGGGGGAATACCCATGATGGAGCATCATCAATGAGTCCAGTGGCCAGCATGCTTGAGTTGCAATTGAATTGTTTTCATTACAGTTGGAGGCAAGAGGCATGATGGGTACATTTTAGTAAACATACTGATTCATAAATTTATTATCTCGCAACCTTGCCCAAACCAATTTACAAACTTAGTCTACAACCAATCAAGAGTTATCTAGAGGCTCACACTAAGCTTTTTCATTGTGTTTTTTACACTTTTCTCCTTATGTCAAGAATGTTAACTAATTAGTGGGTCAAGTTTTCTTCAACATGCCCATTGTCTTCCACAAAATAGAGAATCAAGTCTACTGTGCAAACAAACAGTATCAAATTTCTAAATTAGTACCAGTCAACATCAATAATACTCTTCTTCAGAAGAGAAAAATTAAATCGTACCTTTTGCATCCTATAGTATTGACACAAAGGTTATTCTTCAAACGAACCATGTGAAAATCAATCTAGTTTGTTATCGGTCAGCATAAACGAAGTTTTTTTTCCCCGAAAGGAGAAAAATAACATATTACCATTAGTATCCTTATTTTTAGAGTAAGTTAATATTTTTCACTTACATTGGCATTGAGTGGCCACAAATCCACAAGCAACAAAAGAAAAAACAAATACTGATGATGCAAAGATTTCTCACCATTTCACCCCGCAGATTATCATTTTCTGGCATGATAGACTTTTTATCCTTTGATAACTTTGAGATTAGTTGAGCTCTTGCCTGAAGAAAAAAAAGAATTGAAATATTATTTATCATATCTCAACTGTTTTAATAATTTTGCAACAGAATTAAAAGAAAAAAAACAAAGAGATTGGCCAATACATAATACTTAATCAAAGCAAACTCATGAATGAGTGATCATGAGAATAACATAACCGAATACGACCCCGCATCAATAATAAACCAACAAAGTTTCTTTATCAAACAAGCCATAGAAGACTATTAACACCAACAATGTGTTGGGTAAGTGGTCTGAAGTTGTCTAATAACTCACAGATTCCAGGTTCACGCCCTAGTGGTACCACTTGCTAATGGAGTGGGAACTTGATATTAGTGGCATCATGGTTGTGCTAAAACAAGAAAGCTTAGTTCCCGCCTTTGATCAGGTTAGTACATGTTTGAGCAACATCTTGAGATTTGAAGTTAACTTAAAGGCCATAAGTTTATTTTGGAGAAGCAACCTGAATGCAATTCTGACATGAAGCTATTACAGAAATTTTTTTTTCCAAGTGTATCAATTTGGTGTAGTGGGTTTATCTGATTGATCTTCCATCCAATCATCCACACTGGGACCTCAATCCTTGAGGCCATGCCTCATCCCTCATTTATAGTCTAAACACCATCAACTTACACTCTGTTGATCAGCATAATAACAAAAAAGAAATAGCAAACAATACCCAAGTACTGTGGATTAGATATGTAAGTGTCGATAAACTACCAAAATGCATACACTAGAAGTTGTCATCTAGAATAGGTATTATAATGATGAGTGAACGACAAGTACAAAGTTTAAAAAAATACAAGTTGGGGAGGGGATCAAACAAACCTCTGGTATGTCATTTTGAGGCTCAATAGGTGCTTTTGGAGCCTAAAAAGGAAATCGTATTATAAGCTTTTGCAATCTGATTGAGAAACAGTCACTACCAAAATTTCATGCACTAACGGTTAAATATGTAACCGGTAGGTAACCGAAAAAAACATATTTTCGGTTAAAAATTATTTAACCGGTAAGTCAACCGGTTCAAAATTTACCGGTTAACTTACCGGTTAAATTGCCGGTTGGTTATGTTACCGGTTAAGTTACCGGTGGAGCAAAACCAGCCGGTGAACCGGCTGGATTACCGGCTGGTTCACCGGCTGGTTTTGTTCCACCGGTTTTTTACGGCCGGTTCAATTAATTTTGGTTTGGTTCGAGAAATTAATTTAATTAAAGTTAATGAAGTTAAAGTTTATTATGTGGTTATGATTTGAATTAGTTCCTAAAATAATTTAGAATTAGTTAACATATATATATATATATATATATATATATATATATATATATATATATATATATATATATATATATATAATAGTGTAATGAAGATTGAATTTAATTTTGAATTTAATTTTTTTTGG
>NQLW01000015.1:744563-793795 GCA_002312845.1 Kalanchoe fedtschenkoi | reverse complement strand
GGCTAAAAGGTTTGGGAGTGAAGATGTGTGTGCATGACATATAAAGTATGAAACAAGTGCATGTCGAAGAGTAAGAGGTGGAGAGTTTGCATGTCGAAGGCATTGAAGGGGGTGGATGATGACATGATGAGATAAGACTTGTCACTGCAACAAGTGCATTGATTGCCTGTGGCAAATGAAAATTCAAACGTAGTCCATTACTTTTCTGTGACAAACGACAATTTCATACTGCAACGATTCAGTCCATTAACATTTTTGTGACAAACGACAATTTCATACTGCAACGATTCAGTCCATTAATTGGTGTGGGACAATAGGAGGATGGATGGATGAGAATAAATTATAGTACATATAATTAGAAATTTATTTTGTTTAGTAATATAAATTGTGTTTTACGCAAAATAAAAAAGGTGGAACCAAATAAAGAATAATTAAATTTTAATTTTCTGTTTACAGGAATTATTCAAGAGATTTTTGGGTGTATTATATGGTTTATTTTCGGGTATTTTTGGGTGTATTTATGGTTTATTTGGGGTTGCATGGACCGGACCGGTTCGGTTCGCATTTTACCGGCAGGGTTGAACCAGCCGGTAACCGGCAAGCCTACCGGTTATGCTACCGGTTACAAATATTTTCACTTTTCCCCACCCCTCTCCAACCGTAATTGCAACCGAAAATTTAACCGGTAATAATTTAACCGATGGTATAACGACCAATTTAACCGATACAAACTTTAACCGACAATTGCAACGGTACGTTAACCGATAACAATTTATCGGTTATTTTCTGGCCGGTAAATATTAAACGGTAAATGTTAAAATTTTGGTAGTGAGTTAGAAATTTCAATATAATACCCTAGAACTCACTGATTTAAATTCCGTCATGCTATAACTTCCATTGTTGGCAACTGAATCAACATGCGATGCATCTACCTGCTTTTCTTCTTGAAGTGGAGATGGTGGCTGTGCAGGGGGGATAAAAATGACTTTTAACTTTGTCTCATGAACACGACTTCCTTTGTCCTTGCTGAACTAAATAAAATCAAAGACAAACAGTCAAGATTATTATATTTCATGAGCCACACAGATTTCGCAGTATGATGCCATTTGTTGTAAAATATACCATATCTGGTGTTATATCCTTTGCAGTCGTTTTCGCAGTAGCTGTTAGAAAACAAATAAACTTGTGTATATTCTGATATATTTGATCTGGTAGAATTAGGGAGGGAATTCGGAACATATTTCGTTGCCAAATCTGGCTGATTTTTGTATTTTCTTTTGCTATATAAAGAAGAGAAAACACACTGAAAGCTATATCTTCAGCAGCACCAATTCCTCTCTCTATAGTTTTATTCTTTCATTTGGTATCAGAAGCAGTAAGTTCTTGGGCGATGTCTGCTCCAATCATAAGTGGACGCCGGGTTTCAGCATCACCACCGCCGCGACGCTCACGTTATCGGGATGGTGGGCGTGAGGTGATCATCCAGCGGGTGGTGAGGGAGACCGGCGTCAGCAACTACCCTGTCCTTACACGGACGAACTATGGTGACTGGAGTCTACTCATGAAAGTCATGTTGCAAGCTCGTGGTCTATGGGATGTGGTGGAATTCGGCGAGGGGAATCGTCAAGATGACTGTATGGCGATGGAGGCAATTCTCCGTGCTGTGCCCTCTGAGATGATTGCCACACTTGCGGTCAAGGAGAGCGCAAAGCAAGCCTGAGATGCGATCAAAGTGATGCGGATCAGCGGTGATCGTGTTCGGAAGGCCATAGCCCAGCAGCTGCGGAAGGAGTTCAAGACCATCTTGTTTCGTGACGAGGAGACTGTCGACGATTTCGCGATGCGTCTCACTAGCCTTGTCACCAATCTCGCCACGCTCGGAGAGACGATTGAAGAAACAAAGGTAGTGGAAAAGTATTTACGAGTCTTACCTAAAAAATTCTCGCAAATAGCTTTGTCCATCGAGACTCTTCTCGACCTCTCTACGTTGTCGCTAGAGGAGGTGACTGGGAGGCTCAAGGCGGCAAAGGACCACCTCGATCCAACAGAACATGTGACGACCGGCGGACAACTCCTTCTCACAGAGGAGCAATGGCTCGCCCGGCATAAGGAGAAGCAAGCAGGCGTAGGCTCCTCCAAGTCAGGGAAAGGTGAAGGTGAAGCAAAGCGTCGCCACAGAGCCCCGCGCAAGAAGAAGGGAGGCAGCGGGGCTGAACAGAAAATTGGTGAGGGTAAGAACAACTATCACAACTGTGGGCGGGCTGGACATTGGGTGCGCGATTGCAGGCAACCCAAGAAGGAGCAAGCCAATCTGGCCCAACAGGATGACGAAGAACCTGCACTCCTGATGGCGCAGGAGTGTGCAATCACCATCAACCCCAATCCTGTTCCAGGCGCTGTCCATCTTGACGAGGTGCGCACTCATGTTTTCCTCGGCACCAACGATGCCAACGATCGACTTGACGGGTGGTATCTAGACACTGGTGCCTCAAATCACATGACAGGGCGGAACGATGTCTTCACCGAGCTCGACCGCGCCGTGGTGGGCTCTGTCAGATTTGGAGACGGCTCGGTCGTTGAGATTCAGGGGTGCGGCTCCATCATCTTCAATGGGAAGAAGGGCGAGCATAAGGTGCTCAATGGAATGTACTACATACCTCGCTTGAATAACAACATCGTTAGTCTCGGTCAGCTGGACGAGAATGGCTCGAAGGTGCTCATTGAAGACGGCGTGCTTCGGATCTGGGATCAACAACGCCGCCTCCTTGCCAAGGTCAATCGCAGCCGAAATCGACTCTATGTGTTGCAACTAGACGTGGCGCGCCCGATCTGCCTCTCAGCTCGCCACAATGATGACGCCTGGCTGTGGTACGATCGGTACGGGCACATCAGTTTTGACTCCCTCCGACGTCTTGCTCAACACGAAATGGTGAGAGGCCTACCCAAACTCGAGCATGTCGAACAACTCTGTGATGTCTGCGTCATAACAAAACATCGGCGTACTCCCTTCCTGAAGCAGGCTAGGTTCCGAGCTGAGGAGCGGTTTGACCTCGTCTATGGAGATTTGTGCGGTCCCATTTCGCCAGAGACACCTGAAGGCCGACGCTATTTCCTGCTGGTGGTTGACGATTGCACAAGGTACATGTGGGTGGCTTTTCTGTCGGTAAAGAACGAGGCTCCAGAGGCAATCCAACGGATCCAGAAAGCAGCTGAAGTAGAGACCGGGTGAAAGCTGCGCGTCCTTCGCACCGACAATGGTGGCGAGTTCACAACTGCCGAGTTCACAAAGTACTGTGCGGAAGAGGGAGTTCAACGACACTTCTCTGCACCCTATTCGCCGTAACAAAACGGAGTCGTCGAGCGGCGCAATCAAACCATTGTCGCCACTGCCAGGGCCCTATTGAAGCAAAGGGCTTTGCCGGCTGAATTTTGGGCAGAGGCGGTAAGCAAAGTAGTGTACCTGCTCAATCGCGCTCCCACCAAGAGCCTAGACGGTCTGGCGCCTTTTGAGGCATGGTACGGACACAAACCAGCAGTGCACTACTTCCGAGCCTTCGGGTGCATCGCTTTTGTAAAAGAGGTACGACCCCACCTCAAGAAACTGGCTTATCGGAGTACTCCCATGCTCTTCATCGGCTATGACGATGGCACGAAGGCATATCGCATCTTTGATCCAGCGACCAAGTGAGTCCGAGTGACACGAGACATTGTGTTCGACGAGAGTAAAGGATGGGACTGGGATGCAAAAGATGAAGACAGAGCTCATCCTGCAAGCGATTTCACCGTGTCCTACACCGTCCAAGAGGAGGTCCAAGCGGCGGAAGACTCCCCAGAAGCGAGGCTGTCATTACCAGCACCAAGGTCAACTTCCGCTCAGCTAAAGGCAAACCCTACACCGAATGTATTGGCGCCAGAGTTCGTGACGCCGCTCCAAAACGATGATGATCGGTTGGATGCACACCATACCGACTCTCCAGTACGGTACCGAGCCATTGATACCATACTTGGAGATGAGGTTTCAACTCCAAAACTTGCAACACGGGAGTTGTACACCAGCGAGCTGCACCTCACCAGCACAGGAGAGCCGACATCCTTCATTGAAGCAGACTGTGACACAGCATGGCGGGCAGCTATGAGAGAAGAGATGGACGCCATCGAGCAGAACCACACTTGGGAGCTGGTAGACCAGCCACAAAATCACCGCCCGATTGGTTTGAAGTGGGTCTACAAACTTAAGAAGAACGAAGCCGGCGCCATCGTCAAACACAAAGCACGCCTCATCCCCAAAGGTTACGTGTAACAGCCTGGGGTGGACTTTGACGAAGTGTTCGCTCCTGTTGCTCGGATGGAATCCATCAGGCTACTGTTAGCTGTCGCTGCCCAGGAAAGATGGTCCGTCCACCATATGGATGTAAAGTCAGCATTTCTCAACGGCGTGCTCGAAGAAGAGGTGTACATCATCCAGCCACCAGGATTTGTTGTCGCCGGCCAAGAATCAAAAGTGTTGCAGTTAAAGAAGGCTCTGTATGGACTTCGACAGGCACCGCGTGCATGGAACGCACGCCTCGATCGTACACTGAAGGAGCTCGGTTTGGAGCAAAGTCCCCACGAACACGCCATCTATGGACGAGGCAGCGGTGAAGCACGGCTGCTAGTCGGAGTCTACGTCGATGACTTGGTGATCACCGGCTCAGATAAGAACGAAATCAATCGATTCAAGGGTGAGATGCACACACAATTCAGAATGAGCGATCTTGGGCTTCTCTCTTTTTACCTTGACATCGAGGTTCAACAAAGTAGCCATGACATCTCCTTGAGTCAATCCAGCTATGCCAAGAAGATTCTCGAGATGGCGAAGATGGGGGAGTGCAATCCTTCACAAACTTCTATGGAGGAGTGACTCAAGCTGAGTCGTGATAGAACCGCACCAAAGGTCGACGCGACGGAGTACCGAAGACTCGTCGGAAGCCTCCGCTACCTCGTCAACACTCGCCCGGACCTAGCCTACTCAGTTTAGATCGTGAGTCGCTTTATGGAAAGACCGACAGAGGAAGACATGGCGGCGGTAAAGCGAATCTTGCGCTACATCGCTGGATCGATACACTATGGCTGTTGTTATTTGAGGGAGGCTGAAGAGTTCAGACTGATCGGCTACAGCGACAATGATTATGCCGGCGACATTGACATGCGAAGGAGCACCTCCGGGGTGATGTTCTTCCTGAGTAAGAGCTTGATTAGTTGGCAGTCACTGAAGCAGCGCTTGGTGGCCCTATCCTCCTGCGAAGCGGAATACGTCGCTGCCACGACGACAGTAAGTCAAGGTGTTTGGCTGGCCCGACTTCTCAGTGACATCAAGCGGGAGCCGATCAAGACTGTTGAGCTAAAAGTGGACAACATGTCCGCTCTAGCACTCAGCAAAAATCCAGTTCATCATGAGCGGAGCAAGCACATTGATGTTCGTTATCACTTTATCCGAGAGTGCATGGAGGACAAGAGCATCAAAGCTGACTATGTTAGCACCAAAGACCAACTCGCAGACATCCTCCCGAAGGCATTGGGGCGAGTCAGATTCCATGAGCTTCGAGCAAAGATTGGAATGGTGCACACCAGTTCAAGTAAACCACACAAAGTTTAGGGGGAGTAATGTTAGGAAACAAATAAACTTGTGTATATTCTGATATATTTGATCTGGTAGAATTAGGTAGGGAATTAGGAACATATTTCTTTGCCAAAGCAGGTTGATTTTTGTTTCCATTTTTGTATTTTCTTTTGCTATATAAAAAAGAGAAAACACACTGAAAGCTGTATCTTCAGCAGCACCAATTCCTCTCTCTATAGTTTAATTCTTTCAGTAGCAACTATGCTCTGAATTAGGAACTTGTCCCTGCACTGTAGTTCAGGAGGAGCCTCCCACTGAGCTTGCATTGTGACTACAGGAAATCAAATTAGCAAAGTCAGTGCATATTCAACTCCGGTAGCCTAAACATTTTCCCAATTACACTCAAATCCTAATCAAACAAAAGCCAACTTTCATACACTAAAATCAGGAGTGTGAATGAGTGAGAGAGTGGTAGTGACTAGACGTGCCTACTGTCACGGTCCTAGAGTAATGATTCGTATCCTTGACTCTTTTCACGCACTTTGGGATACTTAAGACCATGCAGCGCCCAGATCTTCACGGATCAGGGCCAGCCTTCTCAACACCTGAGATCTATTTAATGTCTGCGTCTTGAAAGATATAAGATTATCCTTTACCACACATTAACAAGTGACTCTATAAATAATCACTCATTACTCAATTGGGATATCAGCTTATCCTGATATCTATCTCTAAGTTTTGCCTAGTTCCGTCCTCGGTTAAAGTGTAAGAGTCCCTTTTTGAATTCTCCTCTTATTAATATGATCCAACTATCTCTCGTGGTCCTTTATGTTCATTATCCAAGGGGTTAAAGAATCATCCGATAGCTAGCCTCGACTAGAAACTCATCGCGCGTCGTCGGGTCTCGCCCTATTTCCACGCGTTCGTAAGGTTGACACCTTACGGATATCTTCGGGGCTCGCTAGACCCTCGGAGATCCGCCTCATGTATCACATGAGTTGGGCTAACTCAGGGTTCGCATCCGAGTACTTACCCCGGGGGTGGCCGAACTCACCATCACTCCCCCCTTAAAGAGCTAATGAAGCTTTTCTCACTCTCACGGGAAAAAACTATTAATAATGTCTCTCCTTACATATTAACTCTTTAAGGGCAACCACTTATCCGATTTATGTGATCCACATATCGTTAGACTTGTATTGAAGTCTAGTTTCATAATCCATCATCCGATTTGCTACTTGACCTCCCAAAGATCCGATACTCAATAATTATAAAAATACCATTGAGGCTATGGAGAGGCCCCAAACCTTGTCACAGGATTGACCCGTGACACCCTCCCACACTCAATTTGTTGATGTTCTTGGAGACATAAATATCATGGTTGATAGTTTACAAGTGTATGGTCTAATAAAGGCGACAAAATTATCATGGTTGATAGCTTAGAAGTGTATGGTCCAATAAAAAATGTCACCTCGTGACATCCTTCCACACTCGAGTTGTCGACGCCCTCGTCGACTTAACTATCATTACAAGTATAATTTCCAATGAAAGTGATAGAGCTTAATGAGAGTTTCACTTTCCGGTATACTCCTTCACTCGAGTTGTCGACGTTTCACCGACTTAACTATCACAGTTGGTAGTTCTTAACCAGTCTTGACATTCTCTCCCGCACTCATTTTATTATCATTGGTTGTCAAGATTTTGTTAATCCAATAGTGGGAGTTTTCATTCACTAGATCATGAGTTAAAGGTTGAAAGTCTTAAGTTAGAGTCAATCTTTGACACCCTCGTCTGCTTGAAATAGTCGACGTCCTCTTTCACTTTCCATCATCTTCTTGATGATCCATTTCGTATGTTGTTCTTGCACCAAGTAAGTTTGTAACTTACGTCCAAGTAAAATATTTACCATCTCATGATTCAATCCACAATCATATTGACCGTGTACACATCGAATATGATATTCAAAGTCTAGATTCCAATGTAAACTCAAGATTTGCCCACAATTTGACCGCTGAACTCAAACTGAGGATCTCTACCCTCATTACCCAACCATTAGATCCAGATATTACACTAGGAGTATTTACTCCTTTTATGACTCGTCCAACACCAAAGGTCAAGAATTCAAGATGAAAGATACATTCAAATTTTATTTCAAGGATATCATTTTTCTCTGATCTCGGCCCACAAAGTGTCATTTCGAGGGTCTCCACCCAATTAATTCCAAGTACAAGAGTACAAAAGCTTAAAAGCCTTAAGGTGCACCCGAACACATTTTCCATTGGCCTCGGCCAAAATTTGCCAGTACGGTATTCACCCTTATTCGCAATAAGACACAATATCTTACTCGACCCACATGGTTTTCACATATTTCACATATAATTCACATACACATCTCAAGGGACTCTTCCCATCGTGGCATAACAGCACCCACAATATACCCGATTCATTCCATTGATTGTATAATAATTTGATCACATTTGGTACAAAAGGCACTCATCATATCTTGGAGTTATCCTCCAAGTTATCTAGCAAAATCGTGTCTCCGCACAAAGACATCACATCCAATAATTCCATCTCAAAATGTTTCATGTGGCCAACAATCTGAGAGTTGCTCAAAACCACTTTTGATTCACATAGCTCTAGAGCTGCTCCCACTAGAACACTCTTTGATCAGGAGTCACCCTCTGGTACTCCATCTTTTGATTCGGTTGCTCAAAGTCTCAATTATATTGTCGCGTAATCATGTTTTCTGAACCGTGAAAAATAAAATTTCTCGAGACCAGTTGCTGATCTACTCACACAAGTCTTAATGACGTTGGTTCATGAATGCAAGGATAAAAATTTATGTTTACATGCACAATGTGGAAGTATTTAATTTCACACACGCAAATGAGATTTTATTTATTTCTCTGATATAAAAATCAAGTATTTGCTCATCCACAAAAAGACAAGTAGTGCTGCTTTACAAATTACATAGACACGAAGACATTGTTGTTCACACTCACACACTTCTCAAAAACACCTTTGTTCCAACATGAAGAAGATGAATGTGTCTTTCCCCGCGTACATTTTTTTTAGAGGAAATTTTGCTCGACTTTTATTGCTCTCAAGTGTGTACAAAACAAGAATTACACGATCTGGTTATATAAAGCCCATTTCCCCCACTGCAGTGCGCTGCCTAAGTGTTCTCCCAACACTTAATCTGCCCAGCGCCTCGAAACGCCCAGATCCTACTAAGCCTCCTGCCCAGAAATCCGTCGACGGCCTTCCGAGTGATCCAGCCCGACCCAGGGCTGATCCTGCCTGATCCGAGGTGATCCGGATCCCTGCCTTGGCTATGCCGCGCAGCCAAGGCCCCGATGCTTGGTCGCCTCACCTCGATCCGCCGAGGCCTTCGAGCCAGCCGAGTATCTCGCCCGGGCGCCAAGGTCCCGCGCCTACGAGTCTTAGCCTTGGCCCTCTGAGCGGCCAAGGCTCTGCGCCTCTTGGATCCGGGCCTGCTCCTGCCGAGCGAGCGAGGCCTCGCGCTTGGATCCCGCCTTGGCCCTGCCGAGCGGCCAAGATCTTGGTCTTCCTCGCCAGGTAAGTCCTCCGACTTATCCGGATCAGTCTGGATCTGATCCGGATTAATCCAACTTGGCCCCTGATTGAGTAAATCGGCCAAGTCAGATCAGATCTGACTTTAGGGGCGTGACAAACCACCCCCGCCGAAGAAATCCGACACCCTCGTCGGTGCCGCCTCCAAGAACTCTTCTCAGATTTGTCTAAGTGTTGAGCCCTTTTCCAAGTCTTCTCCTCCAAAGAACCCCTCGTCTTTTCCTCGTAGAAAAAGTTCCGCTCTTCATCTTCATGAAGTGTCTTCGGATAACTTGTGTTGGCAACTCTTCCAGCCCTCTGGAACACTTTGACTCGACTTCCCTTCAAGTCTGAGAATGCTTCCCGTTTTCTGTCGACAAAGAAAAATAATGCCCCATGGGCATTAGCATTCTTCAGCGCTCCCCAACTTAGCATCTCGAATGCCAAGTTATGCCCCTCTGGCTTCTGCTTTCCCGCAAACTCAGATTGTCCCAGCCTTTGGATCTGCCTCTCCCGCATTCCTTCCTGAGTTTCGAAGCATGTACTGGTCCCTTCGATCACTTCGCTCGTGCACAGCAAGTAGATCTTCCCCGTCTGCAGGCAATGGACTTTCGCCAGCGCCTCCTTTAGGACCCAGTACTGAGTCTTCGCATCCATCTGCTTTGGACTCCCCGATTTGAATGGACAGATTGCTCGCACTTGCACTTCCCCAAGTGCCCGATCTAGTGCGTTGGTCTGGACTCCGAAGGGTTCAAACTTAGGCAGCACTCCCATCACCGCCACCTTCTCTAGTTGAGTCATCCCGCATGAAAGCATCCTTCCCCAGCAATTCAGACAAGTAGTCTATTAGAGTGAAAACTTAGTCTTAGGTGTCACCTTGTTTAGTGCCCGGCCTTCACAGCACTTTGAGCTTCCCTCGGCCTTCCCCTGAAGTCCCGCTCCAACTTATGAATATCAAAGCACAACTAGTGAATATAGAAGCACAACTGATGAATATTCACCAGCTGTGGTTGTGCTTCTATATTCACCAGTTGTATACATAAGCACAACTGATGAATATAAAAGCACAATTGGTAAATATAGAAGTACAACTGATGAATATTCACCAGTTGTATATATAAGCACAATTGATGAATATTCACCAGTTGTGCTTCTACATTCATCAGTAGACATGTTATATTCATCAGATGACCTGCTATATTCATCAGATAATTTGTATTTCAATATTTGCAGAAAAGAACAACTGATGAATATAGAAGCACGATTGATGACTATTCATCAGTGGTGGTTATAGACAGAAACGAGAAAAACGACGCCGTATTTCATTAAAATCAAAACGACGCAAACGAGAGTAGGTACTCTCGGTGCATCCAAGAGTGATTGGGTAAGACCGTGACAACAAGCACCCTCCACGAATCCAATTCTTGTAATCGCACCCACATCAATCATATAATAAATGTATATAATTAAAAAAACAACAGTGATTGGAAGCAATAGAGTTGACTGCCAGTCTGCATATAGAGAGAGAGCTTAACTTTAGATAAAAAACAGGATGTGGATTATAAGTTGAATTTAGCAGAGCAGAGTGTAGGTGGATAATTAATAACTGGTCAAATATGAGAATCTAACAGTAACCAGTAATATGAGTTAAAACCAGCAAATGTCAAGCTGGTCTACTGATTTCATATTGCTTGCTCGATTGTAAATCCTATTCTAATTGATGCGAATCATCCGAACGTGTTGCGTTACATGTATTCTAAATATGAATGCTTCTAATCAAGAAGCGATGGGTACGGAAGATGACGAAGAAGATGATGAAGAATCAATGATCTTCATATCTTCAATGACAACACAATCTTCCAAGTTCAGGGGTGGGAGGCTGAAATGGCTGTACGTGGAGCTTCCTCTTCTCATCTCTTGCATGGTCAGTAGCGCAGCCACTGTGTTCCCGAAGATCCCATCCCCACCCGATCTGATCCCTGAACAACTTACATGTCCCTCAACCTTGTTAGCCAGGGGAAACACGGCGTCTATGGTGAGCTCACATTCCTTGACTAGCTTCGAAACAAGGTCAGTCATGTAAAACGGCTGCTCTATAACTTTCTGGATGAATGGCAGCCGCAGCATTGCCCCAGTTCTCTTGTCATACTTTTTCAGGATCTTAGCCAAGCCTGTGTAATCAGAATCATTAGATATGAATCATTGACAGGGAGTGGTGAGGTAAGCAGTCAGAACATCACTGTCCTGTTATGTTTTGTTTGCTATGTATGTTGATTTGCCTGGAGATAGAGTGGTTTTGTTTGTGTATACCAGTGTAATTGATGTTGCTATAATTGATCAACAAGACCATTTCACCATGAAAATCAATCACATCTTTCCTGATGCCCGACATCTGCTCTTGGTAAGCCACCATCCGGATCCTCCTTTGCAACTCCTGCATTACAATTTTACAAAGATGAATACTACTACTAATCTAAAACTTGGGGATCAAATCAGCTGTTGTTACCTGGTGTCTGATGATGAAATCCTCTTCCTTCTCCATAAAGAAGGCATTGAACTTATCAATCTCATTATCCAGCAAGCTAAGGAAGTCAGCCTCCGAAATGGGTAACAGATTCAGAGCCTTCTTCAATCCCTTGTAACACAAGTATTTGTCTTCCCAACCGGGCAACGTCTGCTGCACATGCTGCTGCAATCTCTTCCCAAACTTCATCTGTCAGCAGATGAAGAGCGCTTGATTGAAGCACAAGGAAATGAGAAGAGTAAAGGGGAGGGTGCAGGTGAGGTGAGGATTTAAGTTGTTATTATTACATTTCTTATGAGGACAAAAGCAGTGAGAGAGAATATTTAAAAGCATATGCTGTGATATGGAGAAGAGTAGCAATCTTTCTAATAGTATGTTTGAAAATTGAGGTTTTTGAGACTTGGCATATTCTTTGCTCTAACTTTACTGCTATGCTATGCTATGTTTTTAATTAGATCTGACCCTGACCCGAGTAGTCTGGTGTGATGGGCTCTAAACCCATGCTGTTACGCAGCAATAACATGTTGGTGCGTCAAGGAAGTCATTGATTGGGCAGGGGGGAGTTGAAAGTTGTTGGGGCATGACCAGGGAGCTGAGATTCTGGAAGAGGATAATTCTGATTCCTAGGAATCTTCCCTGACATTGCGATGTTAGTAAATTCAACAGAAGAATTGTTCTGGAAGAAACCTTCAAAAAAAGAGCACATTCTGGTATTTTACTAGCTACTTGGATGTTTATTCTAGATTTGGGTCACCACATTGTTTCATTGTCAAGCAAGGTGATACATATTATCTTTATTTAATGCATTCAGACGTTCAAAATAAATTTGTGGAGGAGCATTCACATTCGTATCTTATTAAGAGTCTGCTTTGAGATTTTTAAGTGTGCACTTACAGTCTCACTCAATTTTGTCCCCCCACGGTCGGATCACCTTCCCCGATTGTGGCCACCATTTCGTCATTTTCTCTTCTGGCCCTGTGGTCAACGTGCAATAACTCCTGATGTGAATTCCTCGACAATGATGTATACATAGCCTGGGGTGACTCAGTAAGAAGCATGAAGTGCATACATAGCCTTTGTGATGATCACAATGACACTGCATCATCTACCGTTATATGGAGGGAAGCCTTCAAACTCAGTTAAAAGTTGAATTACCATGTGATGATGACAAGTTTCTCTTCTTTGTTTTCTAACCCCTTCATCTGGGATAATATGTTCCTGTTACATATCAACATGACGAAATGAATATGAAACTCACAAATGTGAACCTCAATCTTGCGGTCAATATCAAACTTACCACATTTCCACCAAATTTATGTTTTAATCCTGGTTTGAATTTGTTTTAGATATGTGATCCTGCAAAACTGCTTACTTTAAACGAAGATGACCGTGCCTGCTCATGGTGGTATAGCACATCAGGCTCAAACTTTCAGGTTCAAACAGGCCAATCCCTGACCTTCACTTTCTGCAATAAGTCAGAACTTCTAACTCGAAACTCGATTGGATATAACCTGTAGTACTTGTCATCAAATGTTAAATCCGTCAGATGCGTATGGTCTATGGTGTCCACTATTTACCTCATTATTAAAAATAGCATACAGAGACGGTAGAAATCATCATCCTAATTGCAGAAGCTTACACAAGCAGCATTGTCGCCAGATAGGTACGCAACTTTCACCGAGTGATCCAATTTCAAAAGTGGAGCGCACAGCTGTGCGCTGAGCACTTCATTTCTTTACGCAACCTCAAATACTTGAGGCATACCTAATCAACCCTGTAAAAGACGATGGGAATCATATTAGCTATTAACTATGAAACATGATAAAATAAAACTGAAACTTCCATTTCCAATTCTACTATAACTATTAACTTGGACTGTGACTGCAAAGCTCAAAATTTGAATTACAATAAATAGTACCTTGCTGATTTTAGATATCCATCTTAGAGATTCTACTGTGGATCGATACTAGGAATGATTTTGGGGAGTAGTTTGTGCAGGGGACATGAACTGTAATTTTCATTTTCCATAAAATGTCCGAGTTCTTGCTCCAAAATTGAATAAGCATCTGCAAATGCCTGATTTCAAACAGTTGTTACAGTTGGGGAAAAGGAAGCAAAGAAACAACAATGATAAAGCTTATAGAGAGAGGTCCAGGTCATGATGCTTCGACAAATCTGCCATGGAACTAATACCATATTCACCCAAAGTTAATATTTGAACTAATAAGTCAAAGCAGCCACTCAACAAATAGTTTCTAGTGAACTCATGCATCATCTGGTTGTTAAGATTGCTTCATGGCTGTGATTGCACTGACAGACAGAATACTTGAGATTCTAAAACAAGATAACTGACCTTAATGCACTGATGTATCCGGAAACAATTACGTCCCACATTATTAGTAGGGGAAAGAGGATCATCAATGTGAATGGGATCAATGCTACTGCATCAAAAAGCATGTAGGGAGTTAATTCAAAACCCAAAGTGAAGTGCTCTTTGCGTAAAAATATTGGAAAAAAAGAAACATTGGCCAGTACCCATGGCCTCTTTCTCTTTTCATATATAAGCCGGTGCCTTGAACAGAGATTCGCATTTGTCTAGGGTCAAACACATTCCTGATTTAATAAAAGAAACAACTGCATCATGAATAAGCGAATTCTGAAATGAATATATGATCTATCCATGGTGAAAAGAAAAAAAAAAGAAGTGAAGGCTTACCCAAAAAAGTAAAGAAAATCCATCAAGAGCTTCCCAAAATTCTACAAATACATATATTTATCTTTGGTTAGACAAAAAATAAAATTTACAACTATTTGCGAGACATAAAAATTAAATATCTTATCAATCATTGTCAATCTAACAGAAATTAAAAAAACTGATAACCAGTTCAGTTAACAAATTTTGGTTAATAAATAAATTTAATCCACCTATAACCTCAAAACCTATGTGATTTTACAAGGTAATGCATCCTTTCACTTGCATAGCAATGATAATCTGTATAAAAGTTGTAAGAGAACACTTGCATTGCCTTAAAAACACAAATATTGAACTTCTATTAGTCCCATTATACCTCAGAAGAAGTGACCAAGAAAATCTTTACAGAGGCAAAACAAAATTTGTTCTGTAGGTATAACTTATATGGGTCTATCCACATGTTCTCCTGTGACGCAGACGCAGCATACCTCCACAAGTCACAAGTCATAGTCTTATAGATGCTCGCGAAAATAAAAAGTTAATTTCTAAGAAATTCTACAAGCACAAATGCTAACAGAAATATCGAAAGTACCCAAGTGTATGATTAAAACCACAGCTGTAAGAAATGTGGAAAAACAAAATAATGTGGCCACAAAATCCTGAAAGAATAATACATTTCGGGCCTCCAATACCAGTCAATATAGCGTGCTTTCATGGTAATGTTCTACATTGTGAACATCTCGCATAATGTAATGCCCTACAATATGCTGACTGGTAGTGGTAACGCACAACATTTTCTAGACAATTCTTTCAAAAACAACGATGACTTGATTGAACATCCGGATTTCAGTCTTGCACATTGAAACTGCACAAAGCACCAAAAGTATAAAGATTTACCTGATTAATAGGCTGGCCCAGATGATGTTCATGCTGAAGGAAACGGGTAATAATAATGACCTGCAAAGTAATAGCAACAAATCACTACCGTGGAAACAATATCGCTAATGCATATTTAACTATAGTTTACCTAAAAATGGGAACAATACAAGTGTGGCCCTGAATTGCAGTAGTCTATTACTACAGCAACCCCACCCCAACCCCAAATGGATTGTAGGATAACAACATTATTTAAATATAACATATCAAACCACACATCACTTAATCAATGTATGTGAGGAGTAGCGTCTTTACAAACTGTAGCAGGTTGAGTGAGAGATTACCAAACAATATGAACTCAAACCACCAGAATAAGACTGGTCCAGGCTACGATCTGCCAGGAACTGTTTTAATACCAAGGCAAGGGGTGTAGCTGCCGGAAAATGTTCAGTAAGCTGCTTCACCTGCATAACAATCTTCAACTGAGAAACTACTGAAAAAGAAAAAGACGCCCATGATAGGCATCTGAATATCATCACTTACAGTGTGATGCTGTAACAACCAACTATATTAGCAAGGGTATATAGCCCAAGCGAGGAAATTGTTTAGCCCTTTCAAGGTTGTGTGACAGTGTGTCATTACTGCGACAAGCAGACATGGCCTAAGGTTGTGTTCCTTTCAGCTTAAGTTGAGCTGAACTGAAATTACTAACAGTACATAATGCAATTAAGCTGAAACGAACACATCCTAAATAACCAAAGTAATGTCATATTTTACTACAAAGGTAAAAGATTTTGACTCCATCAGCCAATGAGTCGGTTAAAATATATGCCTATAATGCAAATTAAACATTTAAAAAGGAAGCAACCCAGCAATGGAACTTAATATTATCATTAAATTTTACCAGAATTAGGGTGCCATAATAAGCTTCTGATTGATGTTGAATTCAAGAGAAAATACATAAACATATTTAAAATTGTTATCATGTCTAATTTATATTTCTAGAAATATCAACACACAAGGTGGATACAAAGAAGGATTGAAAAAAAAAAGGATTGAGGAAACAGATCTAAACAACTTCAAAATCAGCAGGTTTACGTGTGTCTGTTGATTCTCAGTAACCACAGGGCGCCTTCAAATGAAGTAACTCTAGAAAATGAAGTGACTCCAAACCAGCTGATGTGAAGACTGGCATGGGCATATAGCAAAGCGCAAATTTAGAAGTCCAACTATGGAAAGTGCTTATGGCTGCCTGGATTTTCTTCTAATTTCGGATATATACTAAGCAACATTGATTGACACTGAATTTCAATTTTCATCTCACACTCATTCTTATTTTCTCACTTGCACTCAATGGATAAAAATACCGTCATGCTCATACTTGGAAGTCGAATATCAACTTAACTCCATTCTTCTTTCAACATTCTTCTTTTTGTTTAATTCAATCATACAATTAAACTAAATGATTGACAGTTCTAAGTCATCTTCTTTAATGATGAGGTTATGGTAAAGGACCAACAACTCCTATACCATATAGGTTTAATACACACAAAAATCAAAACATTATAAGGCGGAGACTGTTTTTTGTATCAACTTCAGCTATTCAATATTTATATTACTTCCAAAACATTGAGACCCCAACTCAACATATCTGAGCTGCAAATTGAGAAGTGGAAAGAAAAGGATATGTGTCTAATATAAAGTTACCAGATCGGTAGTTTGAAGTCCAGTATGTGATGACGATTTGAAACTTATGTCCAGTCGAACTGACTCAGGATCCTTGTGGAAATCAGAACCAGTTCGTGAGCAGTCAACTGAGGCTGAGTTTACATGCCCCAGTTCAGCAAGATCCAGTGAACCTGGCTTCATCGTTCGTACATTTGAACTAAGAGATGACACAAGATCACGGGGAACATCAACCACGAGCATAATGATGGGTATCTGACAGTCAAAATGTAGGGAACTTTTATGCAACGAGCATATGAAACAAGCAAACATAATATAGTATGTTTAACAATAAACTCAAATGCATAAGATTTACAGCTGTGTTTTCAACAGTCTTTAGAGAATCACTCTTCACCCACTCTTGATTGGCAAGGTATCGAGCTGCATGCTGAGTATAAAAGAGAAAACAAATACACAATACAAGGTTAGAAAAAGGAAGGGTATCATGTTTGCTCAGAAATGTTCGGTCATGCAGTAAAATGTTGCTAGAACATTGAAGAACTAATAGGAGGTGCGATAACTTCAACAACCACCAAAGGTCTTGAAAGCAGTATGGACTTTTATCCACGCACCTGAAGGCAAGTCTCTTTGATACCATTTCGTCCTTCTAGGATCCCAGCTTCTTTAATAGGTTCCTACAATTAATTAGCTTATAAGTCCTTCCACTCAACTGTGATTCAAGTATGCAAATAAGCATGGTCAACTGGTATTGGCAGCAAAATACCAAACAGTTATTTTTGATGGGTTGTCATCAATGAGCAACATAGTCCAAATCTGACTCATACATGTCCAGTGCTCCTTTCGTGTTAACATTTTTAATAGTGAATCATGATGTGAGTGCATTGCTCTAAGTTACTTTTGCTTTCAGTAAAATAGGACAGGACTAGGAGTGGAAGATCCAAACCATATTTCATTGGTTACATTGTATTTCAAAAAGATCTTCAATATGTAAGTAAAACCAAATAAAAAATAAGGACATAGCTCTTACTAAATTCCTCACGGGAGGTAGAGAGACAACAAGGTCAACATCACTAGATGGAAGCGACAAACCAGTTGCATTTGAACCAAATATAATTGTCCTGGATCGGGGCCACAAGACTTGCAGAGAACGTCTGACACGCTTGACAGCCCAATTGATATAAGGCTTCCTAATCATATTCTTTGATGCCACCTAGGAAGTAAGAACCCAAATGCAATATGACCAGTCAACTGGTTTAGCAAAAAAAGAGTATTTTGATGGCTAGAAACTCTGAGAGAAATAAGAGAAACAACAAAAGACGACAAACAAAATAGTTGTACCTTCTGACAGAAAGATTCAATTTCATCTTGCAGAAGATTATACATCAGATTTAGCGACGGCTTATGATTGCTATCATTCAGTCCCTCGGGTCGTTGCAGAGGAAATGCAATATCAGGCTGTATTTAAGAACCAACAATACATCAGTAAGCATAATTTAAGCATTCTGAACGACATTTAAATTATTGATTAAGAAGATACTTACATGATCTTTTTCACGAGCTAGCTGAGAGATTGCAATCAATCGATCCTGGAGCAGTGCTCCAGATATAGGTTGCACCATTGGGCACGCTGCAATATTGTTATTCCTCCAAGGCCATACAACTTCTTGTCCATCCATGCATACAAAAGTTTCGTCAACCTTTGTCCCATCAGAATAGATGCTTCTCAAGCTCCAATTTCTTGGGCTGGAGCTACCAGATCTAACACTAGGGAATCCTTTTTGTCTTCTGGAGTCACTCACTGAAGATGGTAGAGGCAGGCGGGGTGCCCGGGACACACAGAGCACCATAGGTGAGGGTGGCCGCGTGATTTGAGGTGGATCTTGAGATACAGAAGAGGTTATGTAATCATGACCACGTAATTCTGATCTAGACCTTTCTCTTGACGTACTTGGAATTATGATTGGGGGTAATATAGGATACGGATGTATGTTTGCACTCTTTCCTTCAATGTCATCAGGTATATGTATTGAAGCTCCAGAATCTCTCTCTTCTACTTTAGCGTCTGATATCGAGGATGGATGTAATACCTTTCCTGTTTTATCCTTGCCTTGTATTACATAACCTATAGCCTGGGTTCCAGTTCCCAAAGGGTCAAAAGGAGAGCAAAACGAAGTGGCAGTAGGCGAAGTCAAACCATTTGTACTATAAGAAGAGGAAAATGCAACCATGTCATCAACATCCTGTCTCATCTCCGCTTCATGCCAAGCCCACGAACTATCATCTGAGCTAAGAGAAGGAGGTCGTGAAACCCCTCCGGCTGTATGATCAGATGGATTCCAGTACATCACACCACCGCCAAAATACTGATTATAATCGTATGCAGGGACTGCATGCAACTTAAGCTCTTCTTCTGTTATCCAGAGGCCGTCACATTCATCTGCTGCTTCTTGATTTGATGTCAAATCAGATAGCTCCACAGCATATTTCCTTTCATCTTCGGTTGTTGTGGAATTGATTGGCAAATGTTGGCTGGTAAAGGCACGATGAAAAGAAGACTGGCGCCTAGAAATAAATCCAGAATCATAACTACATGCCACTGATGGAGCCACCCTGCTGAAGCCTCTTACCACAGGGGGCCAATCTATGCTCATGGGTACTGGGAGAGGAAAAACACGGTTATGCCCACTTTGGATGGAAAGATTTCTAGCCTGATGCATAGGTGGTACAAATGACCGATGAAAATGAGTATGCCAGTTGTGACCAACATCCAGATGCAGCCTATCAGTGGCAGCTGGAAGATATGAGTTAGTCACGGAAGTTTGACCCTGAGATACAATAGGCCACTCATAAGAAATATATCCTGATGTAGTAGGTCCAGAATCAGAGAAGTTCCCACGCTCTTGCTGCTTACGAATCATATTCTCTCTTGAGCCAATAATTTCACACCCTGGCCTTGTCTTAATTTCCTCAGGATTCTGGAAGCTGGAATCTCCATTTCTGAATTTACAGGCAAGTTCTGGATCTGGTACATATGCTTTTCGTGGCGAATCTATGTAATTGGTGACACATTCAGAGTCTATCATCTTAGAAGCATCAGAAGGACTTTCATCCAAATTGTTCGCAGCTCGTGGACTGTCAATAACAAGAGAGCTTCCTGCAATATCTTCCATCTTTCCACTAACATTAGTTGGACTCAGGCAATGTACATTTAACATGGCCGTATCACCATTCTGAACAACTGAACTGTTTGAATTCTTGGTTTCTGTGGTTATTTGAGGATTTGCTTTAGGTAAAGCAGCATGCTTGAGCATCGGTCTAGGGTTTCTCTCATCTTCAGAATCATTTACACAAGCTTTTTTTTTCTTTTTCCTATCTTTCCTATTTTTCCTTGAAGCACTAACAAATTTTACACTAGCCGCTTTATTGAGATGATCATCTTTGCAGTCCTGCAAAGATATAAAACAAATAAGCATGATATTCAGGCACCTCAGGACTAGCAAGAGGTTGTCATTTGAGAGAACTCTCACCTGCAATTTAGTAGTAAGAGTCTTAGGTTCTCCCACATTATTGTTATTTAGGTGTATTGATGATCTAGTTACATCATCCTGAAATTGTTTTGAGCAGTATAAGCATCACCACATGATATTTCAAGTTGCAACATTAAAGAGAAACTTAAGGTGGGATAATACTTGCCTTGATGATGCATGAATCAAGTTTGCATTCATCACCTTTTAACTCGGACACAAGATCTGGCCTCTTCACATCTCGAGGTCTCCCCTTTTTTCTACGATTTCCAGGAACACTCCTAACTTTCAACTTTGAAGGATGGATGTCTGTATTACCCTCATCTAATAACTCCAGTTTAGTGGACTGGAGAGAAATAGCCATGAGAAGTCCTCTAATTTTTCTGAATATACAATCCAAACTGGAATTTACAGAATCAAACTTGCTAAAGTACAATCTCTCTTTATCAGAATCACAACATCTGCTGACAGTGTAAATATCCTGCAGCAGCAACAGGCCTTTAACAACATTTTCGAAAGAGGTACTTCTAGAAGATGTTGAGGCCATACAGATGGAACTAAATCCTAACGCCGGAACCACGGTTCTAGGCATTTGACATTGCATTGTGTACTTGTATCTCTCCTTGTTATTAGCTGCTCGACCAGAAAACCGCATCTCATTCTTCAGATCACTTTTTTCAACAGTTGTCACCTCAGCAATCTGAAAACTTAGCGTGACCGAAACTTAGACCACATCCCAACGTTATATTTCAGTTACAACCAAAAAACAAAAATAGTAGTAATGTCAAAACGACAGCGTGTTTAAGTACTTTTTCCTGACTTGTTATGATTAGTTTCAAATTGCAAAACAAATTTCTTATCAAGATTTTTAAATGACTTTTTTAGAAATCTGGAACACAACTGTGCAAAACCAAACAACTAACTAAAGATATTGCATCTTTGATTTAAGTACTGCCCAATCTCGTATGTTGAAGGAAGATAACGATTGCAAGGTCATAAATACATTCAAGCTGTACTATTTCCATTAATGAAATCCCTCGTCTATCATCTTTATAGTTTAGTCATATTTTTAGCAAGGAAGCCAAATTCAAGCAAACTCATGCTGAAACCCATTTGCACAAAACATTTGCAATTTTCACAAACATGATGCCAATACAAACAGCAGCAACTGTAAACAAGTAAGCAAAAAGTACCAGAGCTTTAGATTTTTTCCCCAAGATTGCATTTACCACATTTCTCCTTGCACTAGCATCTAACTTCTCCCACCAATCCACAAACCCCTTCTTCCTCCAATACACATTGGCAGCAACACCAACCACATCGACCTTCTCCTTCAACTTAGCACCCCTCTTTTTCCCTCCACTGTAATTCAACCATGCCAGTCTCAAGCTCACTTCCATCCTATTTGCGACAAAGGCCTCAATCCCATAATACCCCTTCCCCTTCAACCAGCTCAATTCAACCCAATCCCCACACAGTCCTCCTCCCTCTCCTCTCAAAAATCCCTCTCCCGAGACCTTATCCATCACCTCCACAAAGCTCACGACATCCTCCACGAGCTCCTCCCCAAATGTGACGGCATCCAAGTCCGCGGCGGAACAGGAGCAGTCTTCGACACTCTCCCCCTCCCTCGACTGAAAGAGCCTGGTGGCCTCCCAGATGGCTCTCTCCGCCTGGTCCCGCTCGCAGACTCTCCCCAACAACCCCTCCGACTTCCTAAAACACAGGGTGGGCAGCAGCGGATTCTCGTCGGACGGGAGATCGGGAAGAAGGATGAAGCAGCCGTGGCCGCGCTGGCTCAGCTTTGAGAGCATTTTGAGAAGGACTTGGACGAAGGCGTGGTCGACGGTTGTGAGGGCGGCGAGGCGGTGGTGGAGGGCGAGGGAGGAGAACCATTTGAGGATGGAGGATCTAGGGCTGGTTAGGTGATGACTATCAGTAGCCGGAATTGAGGCGTGGTAGAGGGACATGTGCCCTGTAAGGGCGTCCATCATCTGCTTCGAATCCATCCCAAACAACCACCCACAACCTGATCGATCGCCGCTTTACTTGTCTGTTCCAGTTTTTCTTCCCTCAAAATGTTGTATTTTCTTTTAAAAAATAAATAAGTATTACGAATCAAAATGCATGCCGTTGCAGGTATCGACCTGCGTATCACAAACGAAGTCGTTTTCAGTGAAAATATATATAAAAAAAAGGATAAAACCCAAAAGGGCCGGTGTGATGAAAAAAAAAAAGGCTGATTTTCTAAAATAAAATTTATCATTATATTCCTAACCTAATATTATTATAAGACTTATATTTGTGTGTGAAAATTACGTCGTTTGGTCATCAAAATAAATTATATTATTTTGCGCACATAAAGAAAACGACGTCTTTTGATAACCAAATGACGTATTTTTTGCACACAAATCTAAGTCATGTAATAATATTAGGTTTAGAATGTAATGGTAAATTTTAATTTAGAAAATCAGTCCAATTTTTTTTTTCATTGCACCTTTTTGGAAATCATGGTAATTCTGACCGCAAGTGGATAAGTGGTGGTGGTTTAGGGGCACCTTTTAGGTTTTTCCCCAAAAAAAAATATCAGAGTTACCCGAATAAATCCTGATGACAAGCGGTAGGGGTGAGCAAAATCCGGTACGGACCGGAAAATGACCCGGAACCGGACCGGAATGGACCGAACCGGATCGGACCGAAGGATTCGGTCCGGTCTTCGGTCCATCCATTTTTGGGATTTCGGTTCCGGTTCCGGTCCGGACCGGAATGGACCGGTTTGGTAATTTCTTAATAAAAAAATTATTTTTATTAAAATACTGAAATATATCTTATTTAATACATAAATAAAATTACTTTTAATTCACATTTTTATTAAAATTTAATTAATTTTTATGATTCCGGTCCAAACCGGTCCGGTCCGGTCCAAACCCGGAATTTTCCGGTCCGGTCCGGTCTAGACCGATTCAAATCCGGTCCGATCTTCGGTCCTTACCTTTTCTTGATTCCGGTTCCGGTCCAAACCGGTTCCGGTCCGGTTTTGGACCGGTGATCACCCCTAACAAGCGGGAATACTTATCATTATACTGCAACAATTTTGTTAACATATAAAACATATTAATATTAGTTCAGTATTCTTCAGATTGGGTTTATTTGGAACTGCTTCTACAGCAGACGGTGCGAATATGAAGAGGATTTTATTGTGCCTTCAACTGTTGCTCCACGTTTTGTTTTAACAACCAATTAATTAATCTGGGAAGCTGGTAAAGGGGCCTCCTCATGAACAGCCTTAAATACAAAATTAGTGACACATTCACATTCCCTCATTTAACTCTGGTTTTATTCAGCGTTCCAACTTTTGAAAATCCATCAAAGCAGTCTAGTGGAAATCTAAATGGCTTTACCATGTCCAGCTGCTCAGTTATCATGAGCATTGGGTTCACAGTCTTTGTGGCCGTACTTCATGTTGCGGGCAAGCTCTACTTGGTCCGCAAGGAGGCATAATACCTGTTTGTCCCTGATCACAGATCAACCAACCTCTCTATCTCCAGGCCATACATTCTAGTCTTAGTCTAAAGAAAGTCTGTAGTCAACAAATGAAATGAGATTTGCTGAGACATGTTTAGTATGTTGTTCCCTGGATCCATTGGTCAGCAACTGGTTATGAATCAAAGCTGTCTAGTCTATCTAACTCATTAATATCTCCAGCTGGTGTTTGAAAACCAGCTGATACTGAAAAGGGCAATAATAGCAGAGAAGAACAGCAAGAAGAATAAATTCCTTTTGATCAGTTAGTTGCTTTTTCTGTTACCACAGCACCACTTTACGAGTGATTTTTTTGGATACTTCCAATATAAACTCGGTTACTCCCGGCCTCTCCCTCCCAGCAATGGCTACAAGCCATAACAACCAGACCACGCAAGAATCAATGGCGCCCATCTGCTGCCGCACATCCAAGAAGATGAAGCCACGTCCAAGAAGAAGCAGGTTGGTGAGCTTCCTCCTCTGCAGCACCGCCATCCACCCCCCTTACCCCGACAATAAGCTGGCCACCTTCTCTCCACCGCTCACATCGTTGCTTGAGTGTGATGACGAGTCAATCTCCAACGAGACCGTCGCCGGGATCAGGATGGATGAAGAGTCTGAAGGCCCTGCGTGGAGTTCTTTGGCGTCTCGGTTTCGCAACTCTCCGTCGCCTGTGTGCAGCACTTGTAGCCCCGTCGGATCTGAATCCTCCGCTTCAGGGGTTGACTGCAACTTTTCGACTCCGAGAAATCAGGTAAAAGAGTTGCACACTGACCCATCCATCCACATTGCGCTGTTCTCTCCTGCATGTGTATCGTCGTGGGTGTTCGCGTTATCATGAAAGTTGAAATCTTTTTGAATTATTTATGTTTCTAAACTGGGTGTGGAGTTGCAGAGAACCCTAGGCAGATGGCACCATTGTTGATATTGTTTTAAGAGATGGGATAATAATATTTCTGTAAATTCTTGATGAGGCCGGGTAGGGTGTCTGCTGTTGAGCATCAAATCGATTATGTGTTTATACAAGTTGAGTTTTATCTTTTTATCTTTCTGATTCAAATCCATCATGACCTGATATTTGTGATCGATCTTATAGAGCCCCAGCAAGATTTCAGTTTCAATATCAACAGTGGAAATAGACGAGTGGATTAGAGATGGCAGAAAGCATCCTTACCAGCCAGCAAGTATTATTTCTCCCTTCCTCTCTGTTTTCTTCTAAACAGCTATGAGTAGTTACTGCGAGTCAATATTATATGTGGGTTGAGTTTACCAGGACAAGGAGATGAAGGGAAGACATGGATGAGCTGTTCATCAGTGTATGAGTCGGCAATGGGTGGGAATGATCAAGTGACGCTGCCCTCAATTCATGAAGAAGAGAATAATGTGAATGAGAATGAGGAGGAGAGCCCATTTCTAGCCTACCATAAGTTGCTCAACAGACCAAAGCCATATCATGACTTCTTGAATGAGTTTGAGAAGCAGGAGGTTGACTCCAAGGCTAACGCACAACACTTTGACCATATCCAAAAGTAAGCTCACTTCCCCTCCCAAACAATGTTTAAAAGTGACACTTAGAAATTGCGTATCTGTCGGCAGGTTAAGGAAGAGGGAGGCTGCTATAAGTGAGTGGGAGAAAAAAGAGACTAGGAAAGCAGTCAAGGAGGTGGCCGAGTTGAAGGTAAGGAGAGAAAGAGTTGCAGATATTTTTTGGTTCTTATGAATTTTTACTGGTGGTTAGAAATTAGTACACTGAGACTGAGATTTTTCTGGATTGAGCAGAGCAAGCAGAAGAAGGAGATGGCTAAGGCTAAGGAGAAACTGCTTCAGAAATTGGATAGGATTCGCAGCAAGGCAACAGAAAAGACGGCTAAGGAGAGAGTCTCCTGCGTGTCTGACGAGGCCAATTTCTACAGCGGCATGGTTCAACTAAGCATTTAAGGCTGTTGACACAAGGCAAATTAGACGTCTGTTTACCACAGCATACATACTTTTAGAGCTGCATAAGCTTGCAATTGGGTTTCAAAATCACATGTATAGTTGAAGCTGTTGACAATGTGAGCATGTGTCTACTGAAAATCCAAACAATGATACATTACATCAGGGATCAAGAAACGTGTACAGTTAACTTCAAAAGGTTTTCAAAGTGGAAAGATGCTATATCGCCAACCCAACATACCCCTTATTAGCCAATCCAGCAACCCGTTATCTCCGCCGCTGTCTTCCGCGATCTTCCCAAGTTGAGAGCCCCCATCGTCCAATCATCCCAGCCGTGAAGGCCTGAATCTCCATTCGCGGGTTTATGGGGTGCTGTGCGTCCTGATGCGCCTCCTGCTTGACAAGCCGCGCCCGGATCCGGTGGCGATTGAGCAACTGCCGCCACATCCTAGGCCCCATGACCAAGCCGCCTTAGGCCTCATGGCCCCCACCTCGTAGCCGCAGTCCCGAATAAAAAGTCTGCAGGCCGTTTTCCTTCGCCCTAATCAGCCCCTCGCCCCAGTAGTCAGTCAACCGAAGACTCTTGGCGAAGCTCAGTAGCAATCCCCGCGAGATGGTGTCAGGGCCGTTCCTGACATTTTGTGGGCCCTGGGCGAGTGTGAATCATGGGCCCTCTATTTTATGTGTTAAATATATTTTAGTAGCATATTTGTTATAGAAGTATTAATAGCTCAGTTGGTTTAGTTTATCAATAGGAGAGGGTGAGGGTTCGAATCTTGCTTCAGTTATTATTTTTGTAACAGTGAAAGGCCTCATCCTGCCCACTCCTCATGGTGGAAGGAATATGGGCCCCGACCCATGCCTGGGCCCTGGGCGACCGCCCAAATGGGCCGGGCCTGGATGGTGTTGCCACAGGTATCAGATCTGGTCGTAGTACAGATCTGGTGCATGTCGCCCACCCCTCGGCAAGGTTATCACAGCAGACGGAGAGTTCCCCGGACATAGCTCCTTGCTGCCGTCGATCTCCTTGAAGGAGCTTGGTCTCCTCCTCGAGTAGCTGACGCGGTGAGCTTGCGTATCTGGCCGCATGGTGTTAGCCTTGCGGGAGTTATCTCCCAAGTCCATATCTCTCGTTGGGCCTCCTTGTTGCCTGAGCGGAGGACTTCAAGCCGCGGAGGTATGGTGGTGTCCGTCCTCTTGGCAGCCATCAGTAGCTTTTGGAAGCGGGCTTTCTGGGTGGGTGCCTGTCCATCGCCTTCGTCGTGCCTCAAGCAACGGATTAGATCTTGGCGCCTGCTTGATTACGTTTCCCCACGAGCTGCTCTGCTGGGTTTGTGCTGTGCAGGTCGGAGGTGCAAAGGGAAGCTTGGCCACTGGGTGTGATGGGATCAACCGTGGGTTGTCGAACATCGGCGTCATTAAGTCGGACTTCTCTCGGGGCGCTATTGCAAAAATTTAGCGGGTCCCAGAAACAGCACCCGTAAACCCTCACGTCAATGGCATCCCGAGGTGGCGCCTGTAGCTACTGGAATCCCTCGATGTCCGGTCATGGCCACGAGGTCCGCGTTGTGACTTCACATGCTCGGTCGTCCTGAGGCGTTCAGGCTAAGGCTCCAGTCTGTCTCTTCGCGCTTCCAAGCGCATCGACTAGCATGCCTGTCGGTAGGTCTTCAGTGCAGCTCCAGGCTTCCTCCTCGGGCTGCTTCAGGCAACATGGGTCTTGAGCCCTTTCGCATGTTAAGCTAATTGTAAGCTCTTTTGAGCTATGATATGAACATGTAGGCAGTAGGCCAAATGGTCTTATGGACCATTTTCGTAATAATAAAAAAAAAAGTGGAAAGATGCTATATGCTTTTCTTTCGTTGGAAAATTTTCTACCCTGAGTTATTGCTAGTTGACGTTTACAAGAATGCAACCTACTGACAATTTAGAGCTAGGCTAAGCTAAGCTAAGCTGAGACCATGTTTTCCCCATTCCCTGGTTTGGGGTCACCTATAGACCTGGACACTGATCCAAAGAGCTTCTCTATCTCTGGGGCACACCTGATGAAGGATTGATTCCAGAAGTTGTATCTTGGGTTCTGCAAAACAAGATATTATCAAGAGATGCAAACTTTTGCATTCAATTTGTGGAATGATGTTCATGGTTCAAAAATGTACTTTGATGAGTTCAAGGATGGTGATCAGAAGACCCCATGGATGGGGCCTGTTTGCAATGAGCCTTTCTAACAAAACTCTAGTTATCTGCTCTTGGATGATTTCCTGCACCACAGCATCCAAAAGGTCAACAGCAAGAGCATTTGTTCATAAATTGGAATCAAAAGTTCAAGTCTTCGGATAGCAATTTTGAGGTAAGCAGTCACTGTTTCCTTACACTAGGTAGGTTATGGCCAATCTTAAAATGTGCAGGTGCGGTGTAAATTATGGACAGGAAGGAAATATCACCAGAATCCACAAAACCAACAATGTAAATAGCCAGGGTAGAATGTGCATGAAAAGATGTATATATATAAATCCACGGTTGATAGACCACAACATATGAAAGCAAGATTATTATGCATCTAGAGCCATCAATAAGCAAACAAATAATCTGATAGTAGTTGTTAGCTTTAACCTGGTGTGAGTCAGTGAACAAGTGAAGCAGAATGAAGGAGAAGTAGTGTGTATGGTTGTTCGGATAACGTAGTTGGTTTGCAATCGCGTTCAGAAAGATATATCGTCCTTCAGTATCCAGATTGACTATCAGGTTTTGGAAAATATCTAAGGCAGCACCCGCCAAATACACTGACATGGCTTGCGTATGAGGGCTTTTGGCCTGAAGCTGCTGTGTAGCCTGGGAAGACCAAAATGTCAAGAAGTACCTGTATTAGATTCATAAATACAGCCCAAAGAGCAATTATACGACTCCACAACTAAGCCAACAAATAACTTACCTGCATTCCAACATAGAGCACAAGGGAATTCATCAAAGGTACGTTATATTTAGTTCCTGCCCGATCAGCTTCATTTGGTGGTAGCAGAAGTCTTTGCTTTAAATCTGTCAGAAAGGAAGTCCCCTTTGGCCACGCCTAAAAAAATGTTAAGTTTGAGTGTACAAATTAAACAAGAGTTTGAGGACATAATTCAAGGACCATCCTCCACATATTATATTTTCAAAAGGTGTAGAACAATGTCGGATTTCATGAAAGATACCTTCGCATACTCATCAATCTCAGATTTCATTTGCTTGGACTTGAGAGCAGCATCAACTTCAGAGAGAACTCTAGGAGATTGACTTATTTCTGGTAACAAATCAATCTGCATTCCCATGTTTGAAAAATAAGAAACGGATCATTGAGCTCCTTTGCATGTAATTTCAATCTAAAAGAGATATTTACAGACCTTTAAGTTGGGAGTAGATGGATCTGGCAACCTCATATTCCGAGGAAATGCACTAAGAATGATGTTTCGCATTTGTATGCAGCTTGGGGGTATCACATCACAGAACGTGAAATGATAGTCACAGAGAAATTCAGGGAAATCATGAAGCAGCACCAGAAGCACCCTCAGTGTTCCTTTGTACACCAACTGAATCTGTTGACAAAAAGGAAAAAAAAAACCCCACATTCATTAAGATTATCATTCCAGATCATCATCATAAATATGTATACAGTTTAACGATGAATAAGAAGCATACTGGCTCTCCATGAGCAGCATTCCTCAGGAAAGGCTCCAGATATTGGAATAATTCTACCAGAAACCGCTGCATGTATGGCCAACCGTTTTGTAAGCTTCCGGTGAGTAACTTTGGCATGAACGTTCTGTGGCTTACCAGATCAAGCCAGGCAAAACTGCAAACATCATATACAGGTGAGCATAGATAGAATAGAGAGTTGGACGTCATCTGATCATGGATTGCAATTTTCTATTCAATAATGACTCAGACAGAAATGATCGTGCAGGAAGTTCTCTGATGTTACGTGGATTAAGTTCAAATCCGAAGTCTGAGATTTTTAGACATGTCAAACTAATAAACAATCGTGTTGGATGTGAACGCCAAAGTTACAAGCCTTTTTTCTAGTTTTTACTACCTGAAAGAAGGGATCTTAAGGGGCTGCAAACCATGGAATGCATTGGCAAAAGCGGTTAAAGTCTGCAACAAGGAACACGAGTAGCTGACGATGTTTAATTGGTAATAAGTAATAGCAATATTATTATACAAGTTGCCTAATCTGGAATACCTGAAAGTTCTCGCCATTCAAGACAAGGTCCGGCGGGCAAAGATCTCGCAGCCAGTTGATGAATAATCTAAAATAGGGTCTTGGATTAAATAAAGTCTTCTTCTCATTCGCATCCTCATGAATGCACCGCACTGTAACAGCCAGAACCTGTTTAAAAACATTGTACAATATAGCTTAGTGCTTTTTAATAATAATATATAATAGTAATAATTTTCCAATAAATTAAGGATTATTATTACAAATTGTCATATGAAAAGCAAACCATTAATTATGTGAGGGGAGACCAATGCCAAACACTAAATACCTTTGACAAAAGAAATAATTTACTGGAACCCTGCTCTGCAACACAATACTGCAGAAGAAGAAAAAGAACACATCTCAAAACAACACATTTGGTCCACAGAAAAAGAAGAAAAAATAATCTTATTCAGATTCATAATAGCCATCGTTACCTGCAACACTGATGAAACCAGTTTGGCATAAATATCAATGGCAAAGAACGAGATTGGCTGGGATTTTTGAGTTGACAGTGCTGAGCCTGACATAATTCCCTCAGAGGAGACACAGTGTGATACTGATATTTCCTGTTCAAATAAAGGAAACGAAAGTGTCAAGAGGTAGCATGGAGAAAGATAAAAGGATCACTGACGGAGACATGATTACAATCAGGATGCGGAAAAACCGATCAGACACATCATCTCCTTCCAATAATCCATTCTGTTGTAGTTGCAAGACATAACGGGAACACGCCATATCATTTGTACCCGGCAACTCACATATTCGCCACCACTCCACAAACAGTGCAGACACCTATAAACACATGTTCAGAGACACTATACGAAAGAGATTTGCCTGCTATGGAGCACTATTTTAAAACAATTACATGCAACACAGGGCCTGACAAGCAGATGTAAACAATTTACCTGCTCATGGAAACCTTCTGGTTCTTGTTCCGAGGGCTCTGCATTAGGATACTCTTCTCGACTAGCGACGGTGGTCTGAGAAGAGAACATAAATAAGGATTGTGGAAAAATGAATAGAAACCAGAAACAGAGAATAGATATCATATCTTAACAACCTTGTCATCCTTGGACTGCTTGGCTTTATTCTCTTTTGCAGCAGAAATACTGGAGGGGTTTTTGACAATCTCCATTAGTTTCTGTAATGACACAGGTGATCCTGGCCTCGTGGCAATCTGAAAGACATCAATGTAAGGCACCATACAAAGCCCAAAAAGAAACCCACTACTTGAGCAGAGATAAATTCCAACCTTGGCTAATGCATCTACAAGATTTGGGAGTTCTGAAGTGACACCAGATTCTTCAAATAACAATGCTTGAAGAAGCGCAATCGAAAACTCAGTTGCTGGTTCTGCAGAGTGCCATGTAAAAAATCAGTACATGCCTACATGGCCACTAAACTATTAGCTACTACAAAGAGCTAACGAAATATACTGTTCCGTCCTCCATCAATAAGTTTGGCCATGTGTAAATTGTACTCGGCAAGGTTAAGCAATTCAAGCCTCATAAGGCCAACAATTATATCTTTGTTGAATTTTCGGTCCTCGTCTGAATATATTACCTGTACAGAAAATAGTATTTGTATTAATGCTGGTCATTTAGTTAAAATTATAAAGCAGGTTGCACAATAATATATGAAGTCTATATACTGCAGGGGAAGTTATGAAACGACATATATTCAAGGAGATGAACATACCCAACTAGTAAGTTCCTTAACAACAAGCTTGCACACATCACAAATTGCTGCTAATATCGCGAGATGAGAACTGATAGACAAGCTGCTCAAGACATTCTCATACATACCTTTGAATGCCTGTCAAGAAGATCAGTAACAACTCAAAAACAAGATGTATGTGCGAAATAGTTTCCTTCTGTGTATCGTTCATGATTACTAGCTCAATTAACACGGAAAGAGAAAATGGGGAGTAGCTTTTATACTGTATGCATAAAGTGAACTAATACATACAACAAACCTTTTGGGCCATGGCCAAGGCAGCTTCATCCCTGCTTATACATCTTAGCAAAATTTCAGGAACTTCAGCAATGACACCCTGTAATGAGAATGAAACAAGTCAGTGTGCAATCATAATTAAATAGTCTCAATTCCCATCAATGTAGATAAAAATATCTACATATACATGTTAAAGGCCACCTGAAGTACATGAAGGGAATTGACAATGTTGCAACAGCATAAAAGGAGAAATGACTAGCTTCAAGTAAATACAAACACTCTCCTTACCTGAATATCTGCTTCTTTAGCATCATTTTTGACGAACATTTCCAGCTGGAGCATAGATAGTTCAACTAATCAGACAAAACAAGTATATCTGTTTTCCCAAGTAATACAATCAAAAAACATTTTAGTGATATGTGCATAAGTCAATTTATTTGAAATCCAGATCAGCAACAGTATTTATTTCTCAAAGCAGGTCAGCATCTTGCTGTTAAGAATGATGGCATGCTCACTAGATAGAACTTGTATAGGACGCCACAATAATGATGCCCTCTAATTGATAATGAATCCATTTCTAGAAAGTTGGAAACGGAAACGTTAATAGCCTCACATGACAATGGATGATGTTACACCTCAGCAAGAAAGTCAAACTTAATAAATGTGCTTAAGTTTATAGACAAATGGCAACAAGTAACTTGAAAATGTGTGCCTGCCTAGGAAGCCATTCAGAGTCACTGCCACAGTCAAACGATAAAACAAGAAAAGCAATAGCCTGTATTAACCTTCAGTAAAAGAAGCTGGTATTTATCCAACGCATCTCTCGTGTGTAGCAAAGGTTCCGCTATACTGCTTCCTGAGCATTCAGGCACCGAAACTGAGGGAAGTGGCGGTGTAGAAGAACCAAAATCCTAAGAGCAAACATAAATAAAAATTTACATACAGGCTTGAGTACATGATTATGAGCTCTTCATAGCATCACAAACAAATTTTACCTTCGTAGTTATGGAAGGCTCAGCTTCTTGCAAATCAGGAGCAGTAGCAGAATATACAGCAGCATTATCAATATCAGGACTATGGGAAAAGCCATGAGAAGCCCCACCATGGGCAGCAGAGCAACTGAAATTTTGTTATGATATGACAGTCAGAAGCAGTTATTTCAGAATTTCGGACAGAAAAAGAAAAAAAAACAGAAAATAGCATAGCATACTTCGGCAGATGAAACGAACTAGAATCTGATTCCACTGGGGCAAAATTAATTGGCTGACTTCCTCCTATCTCAAAGCTTGAAGATACAGCTCCTTGATTCAGCTGCCCCAAAGCCAAGCCATATGCATTTGAGACAGTTCCGCGAACAGCTGACGTATCAACTTGAGTGCCAACGGTTCCAGACTGATTTTGCCACGGGAGGCGAACAAAATCCTGCCCGGGACAAAGAAAAAAAAATAGGGAAAAGTTCAGGAGCAGTCAGTGACAGTACGGAGTCATTGGCAGTTAAGAGAGTCACCTCATAGACTCGCTGTTGTGATATGGATACAGAGGCAGATTTAGGACGCTTTGAAGCGGGTATAGCCCCCACTGAACGTTGAGCAAAGATACTTGATTCAAACATGGCAGATGCAACACTCTCTCTATGCTTCCTTCGTAAAGAAAGCTGTCGACCTATTTCGCCATCAATGTTTTGTATAGCCTGAGGAAGAAAACATGGATTGCAAAAAGTAGATCAGACACAAACCCCTATACTTTTCATAAATAAATTATGAAGAAAAAAAAATAGAATGAAGAGAGCTCTGTTCGCGATATTTGACATCACTCGAACCAGGCTCTGATGCTAACAACTGGTCATCCACATACAAGATCAGATAAAATTTCAAGAAAGACTTTTGCAGAAATTAAGAAATATTAACCAAAGAGCCACACAATCCTGAATAAAATTTGAGAGAAGAAAACACATTACGTGTAAAAGTAGGAGCAGAGAAATATGACTGATCCATCCCTAAGTATTACCTTATTTGTTGCAGCTTGCTCAATTATTGCACAACCCAAGTCAAGATTATCATTAGTTACAAGCAATACTGCTTGCTCAAGTAGTTCACTTGTTATATTTAAGCTCTGGAGTGAATTCCTTAGCTGACTTGATATTGAAACACGAAGGGGTTCCTAGCAAGTACACAATAAATTATGCATCAAACTCTAGTTAAAATAGGAGTGAATTTTCTGAGATGACAAATATATACACAATTATATGATCCAACACGGAGAAAATGCAATAAGCAGGCTGCAGCCAGGTTACGTCTAGCATCAATTCTAACACGTGGACACTTGTGGAATAGTGTTGTGATATAATGCAGACTACTGGGTGTGTACACATTAATCTTTCAAGTTCAGATTTGGAGACCTTGCATGTAACATGAGCTAAACTTCCAGCCAGATTAGCTACCAGTAACTGTGCTGCATTGTATATGCATGACTCATCTGAGTCCATCGCATAATCCTGCCACGACATTTAGTGAGAAGGATCAACAGTGTACTATATGAAACATGTTGGACTTCAAGAAGCTGACAGAGTATTCAGCAGGAAACAGAGAAAGGGGAAGGGTTAAAACCTTCAACACCAGCTCTTTTGAGGTTTGGGTAGCAATTGCTACACTTCGCTGAACAATATTACCAACACTTTCCTTAATAGCTCTATCCATAGCGATAGTTACCACTCTGAAGTATGAAAGAAGTAAAATTTAGTTTTTAAAAAACTAAACTAGTACTCAAAGCAAACAATTTGAACCTCTGAAAATGTAAGTGCAATCCAAGAGCAGCGAGCTTCGGGTTGATGACCACATGAGTTCCGATATTGGGTATTGGAGTAGACAGCTGCAAAGATAGATATACCCTCAATCACAAAGTTGAATCGATAAGCCCGGGATAGGCGAAGTACACCAAACCCATAGACACCAGACTAACAGGCAAATTTTGCGAAACTGCCTGCAACATTCCCTGGGCAGCTGATATCTGATCTGGTAAGCCCAACCCAGACAGCTTTTCTTCCTCAATTAATGCACCGGAAGATAGATAACGTGAACCATCATAGTGATTCATCAAAATGGCTTTAACGGGAACAATGTTGATGAATAAAAGCAACACCGTATGAAAATGCAATAAACATCACCAACCTTTGATAGCATATGAGCATGACCACCAGACAGATTTGGACTGGACATCTCAAGTGGCAGTTCAATCTGATTAAGGGCAGATACTATTGTTGATTTAGATTCAGTAACCACTGGCGGGGGCTGGGACGTAACAATTTCCTTGTTTGAGAAATCAGGATTGCCTTCCACTACCCTTACTCTGTCTTTAAGAAGAGAAGTTGGCGGAATATCTTTTACCCCAAGATTTTTAAACAGGACCTGGGTATTTGAGGGAGAAAAAAAGCATTAATGTGCTTGATGAGTAATGGCACAAATGAATATATGTGTACCTCAATGTCAAATTTTAGGTTCATCTTCAAATTGGGCATTCCATATATCTCGGAAAGTAATCCAAGTATACCCGCAGTCCATGGATTGAGTGGTTGGTAAGCTATACTATTTAGACATGCCTCCAAAATCTACAGCAAGAAGCCAATTCTGTTATTGTATTTGAAAGAATTCCATCAAATAAATTCAATATTCATAATAATCATACCTTAGAAGTGAATGGAATTACAGCGATCATGAGACCCTTTTCATATGCCTGAAACAGAGAAAAATAAATGAGGCACATGAGTTGCAGATCAGACAGGGATAGAAGAAACAGAGACATAAAAGAAAACAATATAAACTTCCTCTAAATTTGATAATGATAGATAATAGAAAAGGCAACTATACTAATCACCACAAATACCTCTATAATTAAGGATTTGGGATCGATTTCTCGAGCAAGTAAGACTTGATTTTTTCCAATTGTAAATTTCCCCAGCCAGCTTCCCAAATTCTTCAACAATGAACGTTCTTCTGAACTTGATTTAATGAGATCGGATCCTAGAAGGACCTATAGGGAGCATCTACTTAGCGTTTAACTACGAACTTTAACAAGAATAAAAAAGAAAGAGTCTAAAAACATACTCTGCAGTTTTCATAAGTGGCCTGCAGAATCTCGTTATTTAGAGGCTTCAAATTAACTTTGTCAAGAAATTTTAAGTATAACTCATGGTAATTTGGCTCAATGCTTGCTCTGACAAGAAACAAGACAAACAAGTCAACAAAACTTTTAATTAAAGTGTCTGATATACCAAGTACGGCAACTCACTTACTATTCATCTACAATGTCCAGCACCTAGCTTTTAACATTACGAAGACATGCTCGTCAAGCACCATAACTACATATGACTTATCAAGATGCTAACCTTTTCATAACAAGGTACTGGGAGAACCATGGGTAATGCTGTTCTTTTAAAATTTCTGCGAATTCTTTTGCTTTGGAATCAAAATTTGCTATGGAAATATTATTAAAGGTAAACATTATTTTGTCCTGAATCTCTGACGATGGCACCTGCAAATTGAAAACATATATATATATATATATATATATATGTGAACTCCACAAAATCACGCAGTCTAACTGGTTTCTCGATCAAGTTCTCAAATAAATAAGATGACTCCTCAAATACAAAACCTTTAATGTAATTCAAGTGAAGAAAAAAAATATGGCTAAGAACAAGCTAAACTGAAACAACAGCTTTGATGGGCCTCAGTATAGCAAAACTTTATTTTTCAAGACAAAGAAGACAATTGCCAATTGAGGGAGAAAAAATCATACCACCGAATCATCAGCATTACTGATGATACTATAGAATCCATATTTCAACAATAGCCTGATTAAGCATATCTGTGACTTAATACACAAGCACTGATTCATGCTCCTGAAAGAAGTGGTACCGCCATTGATGTACCTCTATAAGATTTCCTCTTTTCTCTGCGGCAGCAACAAGAGTCTCAATATTCAATGCCGAGCCAAACCCTGTGCTGGAGGATTGTGGTCTTAAAATGCCTACAACATAATGCATTTGACGATTCATAAATAGCCCTTGATAGATAAATCATAAGGTACGCCACAACACATGTAAGAGTTAAACATACTAGATGTGCCATTAGCTGGGCGGATATATGCAGGAGACGAAGTAGGCACACTGGGAACTCTAGGCACACTCTGTGGCTGTAAAATTTGTATTGTTGAACCAACTAGGTAAACATGCCTTCTAAAATATGGAAGAACAGCATACACAAAATAAATGATTGTGGCAAACCATCACCAGCATACTTTTTGAGAATGAAGAGCATCCCCAAGTAGGAGAGAAGTTGACTGCCCAGGAGCAGATGGGACTAGCTTAGCATGATTGGACAAAGTAACAGACACCTTAGGTCTCTCATCTATAGATGATTGCTGTATGTGTGAATGCTGAAGAGCAGAAGTGTCTTGCTGTCCAAGCTGTCTTAAGCTAGATTCTGTAGCCTATTTCATCATGTATAAGCAGAATGCAGTAAGCAACGGTACCATTGAACGCAACAAACCAAAAAAAGAGCATATCCAGAAAATGGGTAACATATATACACACACATGTATGCGAGTCAGTACAGTAGCAGATGTGCACCCATACGTATGATTAAGCGGTACTCAGTTAACAACCAGAGGAATGCAGGAGGGCTTTTTCACAGTTCTGTTATTATTATTATTTTTTGGAGAGTGGAGGTGGGAGTCTTACAGAAAAAAAAGAAGTTAAATTTGGAATCCTGAGAGCACCATCTACATTACTACACAGCTAAAACGAAATAAAGAAGGAAAAAAATAGAATAAGACTCCCATTCTATAGTAAGTCCAACAAGGTCATTTGGGATCCGAAGCCCGTATGTTAACAAAGGAACATCATCTAGTAGGAAATAACGCAAGTTAGTAGAATGCTGTGGGTAAAAAAACTTGCATTGCCGAGGTAGATTCCTAAAGCTACTATAACACAGTGGTCTATTAAAGTTTATTTCACATCCCACGCAGCCCATTGTAACATCATCCATAAGCAATTCGTAAGAAACTATATAACAAGTACCATATTCGCTCTAGATGATGCAGCATTTAGATCAGAAGAAGCAATAATTCCACCATGAGCTTCAACGTGGCTGGCTGACGTCCTAGCAAGAACTCCTTCAATAAATAGAATAAGCTCAGGGTGTGCACTGCGGAGTTGCGATATCTGTAGGATATGATTGCAATACTGTGGCCACTCAATCAAACGATCAACAAACTGTTCCACCGCCGTAGTCCCAAACTCAAACATCTGACATTGCAAGGACTTGGTCAGATCATATGCATTTCATAACTCAGAGACTTTCGTACATGTTATAATTACTTTTGAGTCTGCCGGTTTACGTAGTGCATCCAGGACATCACGACAAGCGAGTCCAAGATGCAAGTGGGTCACAAGCTGATGCTTGATGACAGAACCTGTGGCACAGGACACATAATAGTCAGCAAACCTGTAAGTGTATACGCTTTTGGAAAACAGTAACATATGTACACATCTACAAATAAAAAGGCCTGAGACTAATGGAAATACATTAGTTGTCCGTGCAGCCATTTGTTCTTGGATTTCATATTCAAAGTGTAAGTGGGGCAAAATAGAACAGATTTTATGGAACATAACATGAGATTCAATAGGCAAATATCAAAAAAGCCTCACCAAAGAGAACAGCAGCAATTCTTAGTTGTGTGTCAGGATATTGGGGGAAGAACCTATATTCCTCGAATAGGTTGGAAATCATACAGTTGGAAACAGCTTTTTCCCTACGAACACATTGAGATACCATTTTGTCATTCCGCTGTACACAATGCTGCTAAATGTTGAATCCTTACTTCCAGCAAATCAATATAAACACACGTAATGTACGAATACACAGCAAAAGTACTAGTATACCTTTCATCCGATGATTCTTTGAAACGAGAAAGTGTCTGAACAAGAGCATCAATAGTTAAATCGCCATTAAATAATTTTTGATAGTATGAGTTGGATTCATCCTCTATTTCCAGTGTAGAAGCTGAAGAATCAGCAGGCCCTTCATTTTTGAATTTGGACCCCACAAGGAGCGCTCCATGCAATTTACTTACTTCCTCGGGTAGATGAGGAGAGGTAATTACACTTCTATGAGCTTGAAGAACCTATATAAGATTGAAACGTTACAAAAGTTTTAGAAAGTCAACATCACATTGCGCTAAAAATCAAGAACAGACTTAAGAAAGTAAAACCTTGAGGAATGTTGGCTTTGTATCAGCATAGAAGCTTAACAGATCAACATCATTAGAAGATGAGGGTGACACATTCTGGACTTCACCAAGCTGGAGTTCGTTTAAGAACACAATACATTGCTGCCAATAACAATAAATTTGTCAGAAACCAGAGTGGATCAGTGGTCTTTTCCACTGATATTTACATACTGAAAAATTTAAAAATTGCAATACCTCAAAAAAGTAATCTCTGTCAGTCCTTAAATGACCACTCAACCATTTTTCAAGATCTAGGAGATCTTTCCGCGTAGCAAGAGAAGCTAATCTGATGCCAAAGGATATAGGAACCATCTCCAGCACTGGTGCCAAGTTCTGGAAGGGAAACAGAAACTTTCATTCAGATGACACAATGAAAGACAATTAACCCAACTTATCCAAAAAAACAACAAAGTCAGCATAAACAAGGAGTGTATGATGTTAACACTGCCGATACTGTAAAATATATTTTGTAAGATTGAATTTCAGATTTCCCACCAATGTTATGGTGAAGGAGAATAGTTTACGACAGATATAGCCATTCCTTTTTAAAGGAACGTGACCATCAGAGCACCTATTTTAACCTTTATTCTACGGCACATTGATCATCTTCAATGCACCCTTTCATAAGATAGTTATCAACATCCTTCTCAAGGATCAAAGTAAATCAAATTTTTTATCTCTTCATATTTGTGTATGGCCTGTGAAGCAAACAAACCATGACTGCCTGCTATGCTCTAGACTAGTAAACAAATATGTGCAGTTCCTATTAGGTGGCAGTCTTTTTGTAATATATAAGACTCAATTGTCCTTTAGGTGGGCCTGAAGAAGACTTCATATGCATCTTACAGGTCCTATCAGTCTCAGAAATAAGCATTTGCTCATTGAAGTGTCTAAATCATCCACTCTGTACATGTTTTCTTAATTTCATTAAATATCCATCAAGCAAATCTTGAAAGGATTATCCTGTTGTCACTCTACGTTACCGTCATTTGAACTAAGTTTTGATAATCCAATTACCTTTATTTTGGGGGGAAATAGTGAAACGGGTCCAAATAGAGTTACATCAAGCACCATATCCAAGAAAAGAAACCTGCCTTTTAAAATAAAAACTGTACCTCCTAACCCCATTTATTCATTTGGATCTGTTTCATTAAGAATAGTCATTCTGAATTGATAAACTAATAATAATAAGTATTGTGCCATATGTATTACTATCACAGTACGTTATCAAAAGAAAACCTGAATGTGTAATGAGACAAATAATTGGGAAATTCGTCCCACGAAATGTAACTTTGAATTCCAGAACATCTTTACTAGCTAAAAAAGGCATATAGTGAATACATGCTTGACATTATCTAGTATAGTGTTCAGCATTATTAAAATAGTTCACAATTACAGCACATGAATATCATGTGAAATGTCTTACAAGGACAGGTACAGGATGCAAGAAACATCTAGGAGTTGGATAAATTGTTCTAGTTTGTACCTTGAGCTCCATGCAGAAGTCCAAAGTTTTTATAATACTAACTGGATGAATATCATAAGCCTTTAAGAATCCTCTCACAACAATATCTCTATTTAGATTCCACAGTTGAAGGATCAATCCATTTGCTGCAGGAGTTTTCCAAAGGCTAGGAAAAACAGTTGACAAAACTTCTTGCTGTAAGAGATAGTATGTGGTCTACAAGACAAAGAGTGCGTCAGTAAATTTTTAAACATGGAGCACTAGTAAAAAGACATCTAAAAGCCATAGCAAATGAACAGTACATTAATTTGTGCCATTCCCAATAAGAGGATGTAGGGACAGTGCTTGAGGGGAAAGTCCAGCATTGATCTAACAGAACTTGCATGCCCGCTCTCAGCAAGTTGACACAACACCTCCATCAGTTCCAGAGACAACCATGCAAAATTCCCATGCCTCCCTTGAAGTGTATGGTCATGCACAGCATCAAAGTAAGCCTGCAAGAGCTTAACGTCATACCAATTCAGATAAACTCCACGAAAATATTATGTCAAAATGAAGTCCATACCATTTTCCTCATAGAATGCGTAAAGGTAAAGACTTCTGGTGGTGCTGAAACTGCAGATTTAAGAAAAGATATCTGGCCTTCTGTATTTTTCCAAATGAACCCACAAATGGTATGAAGCGGGAACGGTTCCTGAAAAATATCACAGCAGATGCTCATATTCCGTACATATATACTAATTGAGCACAAATATAGCAGTCCCAAAGTATCATTTGAAAAAAAAAACTATATACCTGGCATGCCCGATTATAAATAGACATCAGAAAAGAAAGTGCCTCCATATTGGGCAAGTAGAACCCATCATGATCAAGATTATCAATGACAGTAGTCCAGTTGATTCCAGGTGCCTGTTTTTTAGTACAAGGTTAAGATATCTACAGTTCTCTGAAGCACTTGAAGGAAAAAGATTGATTACACTCAAAGGAAACTTACCAGTTGCTTGATTGAATCAACTAGTACATCAACATTCCAACTGCTCATTGAAGGTAGATCTGACAAGTTGTCTTTACCAACAGCCAAGGATAGAGCTGAAACTGCATGTTGATGAGCGTCGAGACCAGTATATGTCTGAGCAACTGTTGATATTATTCTGGCAACTAAAGGCTCTGTCAAAGGTAAGAAAAGTGAGAAAATCTCCTTGCACTGTGTAGTGTTCACTGTACATCCATAACCCAACTCCATGAGTATGTCACTTGGACTGCTTTCCATGTTCATCTCTTCTAATATGGATTCATAATCATCTTTACCATTTTCAAAGAAGTCCAAAACTCTGTGGATCAACAAATTAGTCAAATCTTCAATAAAAATGAGAAGGCGAGACCAATAATGAGTACAAGACCACAATGTGGATCAAAGAACGGAACCTGGTGAAGTTGGCCCCGTACAACTCATTTGAATGCAATGGTGCTAAGAGAAATGAGTTTCTGTCTACAATATCTTCTTGAGATATCATCTTCATGATTGAAGCAACATGCTTCGAGAGACAATCAGACTGATTAAGTAACATAATGATATTTTGAATTTGCTCGGTCAAATTAATTGGGCTAGCGCACAATTGTTCAGTATGCGCAATGGTGCAATTCATTCCTGAAAATAATACAAAGACAAGTTCAATGGGGAATTATTTAGATGTAGAAAAAAATTAGAGTTGACGTCACATGATGCATCCACCATGAGATTTAGTTAATGAGAAAAAGTTTACCATGTAATCTGATGATAGGATCTTCGGACTCTGCTAGTGCCAATCCGACAATCATTCTTTCAGATGTCGACAAGCTCAATGAATGACACAAACTTTCAAGAAACTCGGGGTCAACGGGTGTAATTCCAATTGACTGGCAGAGGACTGAAGTGATATTAGGTTTATTCAACATGTACTTAAAAATCGATGAAGTGACTGAATCATCCTGTAAGCTCACTGAGCCTTTTGATGAAGCATTTTGACCATTCAGATTATCCAAGCAGTGTTGCATCACCATAATGCTTTCTTTGGTTCCCATATCAACAAACTATCAAGAATGCAATAGAACATCAGTAAGCAACTATTGATTCTCAATTCATTATCATAGATCCTGCGACTGATGTCTAAGGGTTGCAACTATTTGATTGATATGTATTATTCAAATGACTACTTTCAGCACACAATTAGGATTCAATAAAGCATTTAAAAGTCTGGAATACAAGACCCAACAGGCCCTTATTAACTATAACCCAAATCACAGTCAGTATAGCAACAATACAGAATGACTTTACAGAAATAATATTATGCCAAGGAGAAAATGGCTAGAAAATGTAGGTAAATTGGACAGCTGAATACAACAGTTGTTTAAAATCTAGCAAATAGAAAAAAGAGTAGGTACACATTTTAATCATTAAAATGTAGCAGCTCATACAAACGTATGTCTCTACTTAAGCTCATCAAAAGAATATCGTAATATAACTTAATATCGTAAGAGGAATAAAAAAACACCTATATTCAATTTCAATCTATTGAGGATAAGAAATCGTCAGACTCTGCATTGGAGCAACCGATTTCTCAACTGTCAGTCATCCATATACAACCACACAGATCCCCAGACGGCCTGAAAGAATTTTGTTTTTTAAAAATAAAAATAAAAAAACCAACTTTAGAGCCCTCAATCAGTGAACATTTCATCCCGAAATCTCAAAGTGAAAAGATGATCAAAGTGATCCGGTAAGCGCTCATGTACAAATGAGCAATGTAGTATGGCTGATCAGGAGCGATGATGCAATGGACCAGAGGAGGAGTGAGTTTCACTACCTTGCAGAGGTCGCGGAAGGCGAAGTCGGAGTCAGCTTGGAAGAGGAGACGAATCTGGCAGGAGGCCATGGCTGAGAAATCCTACGTGGAGATCAGGGAGTGCGAGATACAGTTAGATACTTTAGGAGGAGATGGAATTTTGGGCTTTCGCAACCGGTCGATTTTTCAATTTATATTATATTATATTAGTACAACGTAGTTTTGTAAGTTTAGAAAATCTTGATCAAATTTTATATTGGTTACAAGCAATCATTAAATTAGTGTTTAAACCTTTAGCCCACTTTTAGTAGCCCAGTTGGATAAAATAACTAATAATAATGTAACGTATATGGTTGTAAATAAATTAAGTATTAATAATATTAATAAATAGATTTTAACTTTAAACATCAGGATTATTTATCCCTTCAGGATTATTTATCTCGTTATTATTAATAACGGACTGCTACCAAACGTATCCTTAAATTATAGGAATAAAATTTAATAAACGCAGGGGTTCGGAAATCTCAGAATTCCATTATTGGCAACCCAAATTGCCTCCGAGATTCATTTCTCAGATCCCATGAGTCCATGATCGATCGGCTACTAGCACATGACGCCTTTCCCTGTCGAGATAAAGGAAATCTGCGATTACACGAACTTTTGAACTCACATTAATGCGTACAAAGACATACGCCGCAGTAACTTTTACACTGGCAGCTTGTTCCTGATAAAAAAACAGTTCTGTGGGTGAATTATGGAGGAGGGAAATTGTCCAGTAACAGTATCTTCGAAATTGAATAAAAATACTGCGTTTTGTTGAGTTAGCATAGCTCTTTTTCCTCTTCAAGAGCTGAGAGATCTTGGCTAACTTCAGGCTGCTCTCCGACGATCTGTTGGCCTCCAACTCTCAACTCAGGCGTGTCTTTCGGCATATTATCGAAGCCGAATCTTGCTAATCATATTAAGATTTTTTGCTCAATTTCCGCAACATGTAGATTAATGGATGGTTGGACAAGATATGCCGCTAACGGAATCGCAAAGGTGGCTGGGAACGGTGATCTGTATTTGGTTGGCCATAATGAGGTCACTGGACAAGTATCATTAGCGAAGTGCTAACGAGACCGGAAAACTACGCCAAATGGAAGAGGTCGATGGAGATCTCCTTATCTGCTTGGTCAAAGTTATGTTTCACCAGTAGTGATTACCCTAAGCCGAGGGAATTGAATCTGCAACTCAAATGATAGAAATGTAATGACATAATCATTTCATGGCTGATAAGTTCTGTAGCAAAAAGAATTGTTGGGACAATCTTGCACGCAAAGGATGCTGCCACTGCCTAGAAAACAATCCAACACATGGGAGTCCAATGATACTTGCTTGTTTACAGTGGAAAGAGACATTCAATTTCACACAAGGAGATCTCAGTGTTGCTTGTTATTACCAGAAGTTGATGGATTTATGAGAAGAACTAGATGCTATGGAGGAAATGTCTGAATGTACTCCTGGAGATGGCTGCATTTGCTTCACTTGGATTCTTAAAAAATTCAAGAAAAGAAGGGTTGTTGAATTTGTCATGGGGCTGAATGACAATTATCTACCTTTAAGAATACACATTGCTGCCATGAATCGTTTGTCAAATTTGAATGTGGTGAATGCAATAATATTACAAGATGAGTCACAGAAGAATTTTAGCAAAATGTCTTACCAGGAGATGTCTGTCATGTATATTCAGAAGAATGGAGGAAGTTTTCAAAATTTAAATAGTCAACAGAATAGAGGTGGAAATTATAGAAGTGCAGGCAAGCAGAACAAGAAGAGTTTATACTTAATCACCGTCAAATGACAGGACATACCAGTGACTTATTATAAATTGATTGGCTATCCTGTTGGACAAAAAACTATATGGGAAATGAACAGAATACGAAGAAGGATAATAGCAGGCATGCCGTGAACTGTATCACCTCAGAGGTATAAGGACAAGTTAATGAATCAGTTTCTTTAGATCAAAATAGTCAAATTACTAGTGAGCAAATCCAACAGCTGTTAGCATTACTACAGACTTGAAGCATATGTTAGGTGTCGGTTGCTTGAATTCAATTAGCCTTAATTCCAGTTTCTAGATAATTGATAGTGGATCACATTTGCTGTAATATTGATATGTTCACTGAGCCAAAAGAATTGCCATAGAAGTATTAAGTACTATTGCCTAATGGTGCTTAAGAAATAGTTTATTTTGGTGGAAAATGCAAGTTAACCAATGGTGTCATTTTAGAAGATGTGTTTGTTCATTATTGTGTTCAGATTCAATCTAATTTCAATTAAGAGACTTGTGGCTAATCAAAGGTGGATAGTCTCTTTTTGTTCTGATAACTACTTGATCTAGGACCAAGCATCCAAGATAATAATAGAGACTGATAAATTGAAGGATGGACTATGCCAAATAGATCATTTTCATTCTCTGGCAAGTAAGAGAGTTTCAACTTCAGTAGAGATTTGGCATCAAAGGATGGGGTCCTTACTATAGTTGATTCCAAGACTGAAAGAAAAAAATAAAACCTCATCAAAATACTTTTCACTGTACTATATGTCTTATGGCAAAACAGACAAGATAGATTTTTCCTTTAAGCTCAAGTATTTCTAAATTCTTATTTGAGCTAATATATCTAGATGTTTGGGGTCCTTACCATGTCTTAACTACCTCAGGATCAAAGTATTTTTTTATCGTTGTTGATTATTATTCAAGAAGTACATGGTTATTCTTGATGAAAAACAAGCCAGAAGTGATTGACATTGTTTTGACCATTGAGTTGAGAAGTTCTTTTAAAAGCCACGCTATCAAGAGAAAGGTAGTTCACTCATACTACACAATTTTAAAAAATAATTTTGAAGGCGTGACTCATAGACTATACTCAACTAAGTCATAAAAATAAAAAATTATTAAAAATTAAATCAATCCAAGCATCAACATGATCTAACAAGTTTTTTAAAGATTTCCAAGGTCTCGAACCAAATCTTCTTACTGAACCACAAGAATTTGTATGGAATAGTAAACATTTAGCAATGCCCAGATGTTTCAAAAAAATTCATGTTATGTGTGATGTTGTGAGATTTTGACTAAAACTAAGAATACAAGTGCATAAGAAATAAATAAAAGACTCGAGACTATTAAAACTAAAGTGATGATTTCCCACCCCAAATTAAAAATCAATGTGTCCTCATAATTCATGAGTATATATCATAGTAAAAGGAAATGAGCAAGGAAAGGAACAACCTGAAAACGTAGTCTGGTCAATCTGGGCTCCTAAGTCGCATGTTGACTGACTAGGTCAAGCACACGACTTATCTTCCTTGCACACGATCTCCTAGCTATTTGCCTTGAGCTATTTAATTAAGCCACACACGGCAATTTCCTACCTACGTGCGGCCTCTCCCTGAAACTTCAAGTTTTGACGCTCTCCTATAAAAACCGCCCACACTACACTCATTATAGTATTAAGGACTCAAAGAAATAAAGATTTAGTGAGCAGTTATAACATGAAATCCAAACCAATTAATAAAACCAAAGTTAAACATGTCACGTAGAAAGTATTAATTTAAGTATAGGAGACAAAGTATTATGAGCATGAATCATAATCTCCTTTGTCTGGGGCGGCTTTGGTGGGGCATCAGTAGCATCAGGGTCCTATCCTTGGTCCCTCAACACTCTCCTCAGAAACTCTTGATTGAAGCACCGCTCCTTCTTCTTAGAATCCTCAAACAACTCTCTTATTTTGAGATCTTCCATGTCATTGAGCTTAACCATTCATAGGATGGCCACCGTTTAGGAGTATCGAAGATGCTCATATTTATGACTTCATTAATCTTGGTCCCTGTTTAGAATTTTCTTGCACACCCCAACACTTAGAACTTTGACATTGTTAACGGGTTAGATTAATTAGCAAAACTCTGAAAGCTAACTACCTGAAAGAAAAAATAAATAAATTATGGAAATAAAATATGAGTTGCCTCTTGACAAGCGACTTTATTTATCATCTTAAACTTGATGATACCTCTCATGTCGGTCATGATTGTCTACCCAATTATACATCTACGAACTCTGAAGTAACCTTCTTCTTCCCACTGCGCTTGTGCTTATAAGGTCGAAAATTTTGATACAAGTCAGAAGCACTCGCCACCATTGCATATTATCAAACTCCGTCGTAATATTGTCTTCAATGTCGAAGGACAATCATTGTTTAGTGACTCACGGGCAGACCCTTTCTCGAGTTTTCTTCATTGAGTGGGGATTTGGGTTTGACTTTGTTGAATCTATGTTGACCAGTTGTACTTGTGAATGCATTCTTGCAATGCTCTTTTGATTATTGACCTGCACAAAGTATTTTGATTAGAAGGACATGAATTGATATAGTAAACTAAAATTGGATTGGGTAACAGGTCATGCGCAAAATTATCGGTCGTGAATTCTATGTGGTCTTGTGCATGGCTCCTGACTAAAAATGGAGATACATCATTTTTTGGCGCTTGGACTTCCGGCAACTGTCTCTCGCTCCATAATTCAATAAAGTAACATTGACCAATATTTCTTCTCAATTTGAAATAGAAGTTGTCATGTTGCGACCTTAAGTCATTAATATCCTTGATTATTTTCGCACTTGTTGCTTAAGATTTGCTATTATTAGATCTATCTTTCTCTAATGATCTAGAATCATTTTTGGGACTTAAATGATATTTAACATCAACTGATCGATCTTTGGTAACAACCTAGTGACAAATTACCTACTATGTATCCTTGAAGTATGAAATGGATCATCCTGAATTTGAGGATTCATAACTGAATAACGAACTTGTCGAAATCGTTAGTCGAAAGAAACAACAAAACAAGGCAACAATATGAGGTTTTAACACGTCGCGTGCTCGGCCAGTCTACATGCAGCGTGCTCGAGCAGTTAATTAACCAAAAAAATAAAAAATAAATAAAAATATATACAAGTCACTAAGTTATAGAGTTAACCTTTCCCTGGAAATGTCACCAATTCGATAAGATCGTCATTGGGGTATCTTATGCAAATAAAACTTATAATACATTCTTCACTAGCAAGTAGTAAATTAGGATCAATCCATGAGAACAAGAAATTGCAAAAGTTAGTTACTACAAAAAAAATCAGACGGACGCAAATAAGGGCGAGGGGGTTCATAATTAAACTGGAAATCCACAATACTAAGAAAAGAGAGAAAAGAACCATTAGGAAAAATATGTAGTTAAGGTGACTAATTTGTGATTTTGTTGATTCTTGATACTAAAGATGAAAATTATGAAATGAACCAAAGAATAATTGCAAGATAACATAGATAGTCAGGCTGCGCTATTAAACAACATTCAAAAGAACATGCACATTATTAGTAACAATAATCTCACAACATTAATATACAATTAATAGCATCTGAACTATAAAATGAAAATCAGCAACATATAGCAATGAAAAAATACATAATATAATGAGTAGGAATAACTCTCTCTCTCTCTCTCTCTCTCTCTC